>PITA01033517.1:0-12652 GCA_004023965.1 Spilogale gracilis | reverse complement strand
CGGGAGTAAAATCCATTATTAGCCGAGGGACGATGACTGAGGAGAGCCACATGTCCAGGAACGAGAGCACGGCCAGAAGAATGTACATGGGGCGAGCCTGGAGCTTTGGGTCAGCCCACACGGTGATCAGAATGAGCAGGTTCCCCACCTGAGTCAGGACATAAATGTTGAGGAAGACCAGGAAGAGGAGGGTCCTCAGGCTCGGGGGGTGAGGTAAGCCCAGGAGAATGAACTCTGTCACCACCATGTCCAAGGATGTATTTTTGGTCTCTCCCATGTCTGTCTGTAGTCAGCTAAGATGAATGGTGAAGTCAGATAAGGTAACTGCATACAAGGAAGAGGCAAGAGAATGCTTTTGTCTGATGCTTAATGCCTTAGAGTGATGAGATGAATAGAATGCTCTTAGAACTTTTATTGAATTTGTTTTCTTTTCTTCTCTTTCTCTTTTTCTCTTTCTTCTTTCTTTCTTTTTTTTTAAGAAGAGGTTGTTTTGCTATCAACTATTTTGGTTTACTACAAAAGAGGAACTTTCCAGAGGATGGTTAGTTTCCTAGATGGATGGAAACTCTTAGGAGATACGGAGAAGCAGAATTTGGCAGATCAAGGCACAACGGTACACATGTATAATAGAGAAGAACCAATAACTCCAACCAGAAAGGGTGTTCACTGAAGGGGGCCAAGGTCGAGACAGAGAAGTATGGAACACATACCCGACACATATCACATTTACTTTTCCCTCCACTTACGAGCACTGATCCCATCTCCTTACCATAGCATGTACAAATACTCATTATATGTCCCTATCTGTCACTCTGTCAATCCCCTTGCAATTCCTCCATAGTGTTCAGTTCGGGGACTCCTCAGAGCCTCCCAGTGGCCTACTCCAGCTTGAGCCTATGTACATGAGACCTTCTCTGCTCACTTCACCTGGGTAATGTGCACTTTCCCTTCAGGACTGAGTTTAGAGGTCCACTTCTTCAAGAAGACTTTCCTGATTCCTGAAGACGATGGTTGCGCTTTTCAGAGCACGTATCACATTCTGTTACTATCATCTAATTTTTTGCCTCCTCCTCCATTAGTCATCCCATCTAACACGGCAAGTGTGGTCATTATTTTCTGAGTGACAGAATGGGCAGTTGAATGGATGTTGCCAAACCCAACTTATCTGACACAAGGTTCTTTCTCTGCTTCATCTTGTTTGTCTGACCCCTGGACCCACCTGACTGGCAAGCAACCATCTCATTCTTATGCAGTATGGGTTGAGTTTTATTATAACAAACTTGGAGGGTCACTCATGTTTTTTATTGCTCCAGGATATTATTTAGGATTGTTGGTTTATTTATGTGGTCTATTGGTTTGGGATAAGATTTTTTGGTATGGGATTATAAGCAATTTTTATTGTTGATATTATTTATTTATTTATTTATTTGTTTGTTTATTTATTTATTTATTTATTTATTAAGGGTTCTTTAGTTGAAAGAAGAAACACGGTGAGAGAGGGAACACAAGCAAGGGGAGTGAGAGAGTGAGAAGCAGGCTTCCCGCCGAGCAGGCAGCCTGATGTGGGGCTCGATCCCGGATGTCCGGGATCATGACCTGAGCCGAAGGCAGTTCCTTAACCAACTGAGCCACCCAGGCGCCCCTCGTTCATCAGTTTTATATTATTTTATTTTTAAAATATTTTATCTATCAGAGACAGAGAAAGAGATAGAGAGCGCACTAGCAGGGGAAGCAGCAGGTAGAGGGAGAAGTAGACTCCCCCCTGAGCGGGGAGCCCAATGCAGGACTCAATCCCAGGACCCTGGGATCATGACCTGAGCTGAAGGCAGGTGCTTAACCCACTGAGTCACCCAGGCATCTCTCAGTTATTTTTAAAAGTAACCTAAATTCAGGGGTGCCTGGGTGGCTCAGTCAGTTGAGCGGTTAACTCGTGATTTCAGCTCAGGTCATGACCTCAGGGTCAGGAGATGAGCCCTGTGTTGGGTTCTACGCCAGTGGGGAGTTGTTTGAGATTCTTTACCTCCCTTTTCTTCTGCACCCCCCCCGTTCACAAAAAGGAACTTAAATTCACAGATTAACCTTTCAGAGTTATTAGGTAATAATACAAACTAATATACCTGTCTCTTCAAGATCCCTAGAATAGGTTAAGCATGCCCTCGGCCCACAAAGAAAGAAGAAACACCAGATTTTTACTGTCAGAGTTTTAGGAGGACACCTTGATTTATTTGAAATTAGATTGGAAAATCAGTTCTTACTTCTTTGGCTAGAATATACAGAAGAGATAGAAAGAGTTGGACTTCAGATTATGCATAAAACACTAATTATGAGCCACAGTAATTTTGTTGTCAGTACAGACACACTATATCAGTGTGTTTCCACTCAGGCAAGTGTTATAATCCTGAGATTATTTCTAGGAAAATAAGTTTTTGTATACCAAATTAGGTAGAACTAAACAGCTGGGTGAATTATTGAAAGGATTCCCATAATGCATATTTACGTATAGTGAAAACTTCTCCCTAATCTATCTGCCTGCCAGTCTGATTTTTCTTATTTGTTGTGCATAAATCAAGTTCTACTTCTTCCGGTGCCCTCCTGCAGCCTTTCACTTTCTACATGTGGGGTGCCCTGCTTGGTGGGACCAGGAAAGTGAGGTGGTTATAGCTGGTGGGTCTGAAAGTGAGTTACTTTTCCAGGCTGACTAGGCAGAGGATGGTGTTTTTGACTTGAGGCATGGTGTTCAAGGGTAGCAGGTAAGGGAAATCTTGGTGCAGGGAGATTGGCAGAGTATATTTCCAGAAGAGGAGGTTGTGGAGGAACGGGAAGTATGTTTGGAGAAAGATCAGATGACTTGATGGGACAAGAAAAGAGTCTGGACATGTTCCTAGCCCACTCCATGCTCCCACATCCCCCACACACCCTCCACCCCATCAGCTTTTGGTTTCATTTTGTTTTAGGTCTGTCTCAGCTGTGGAAACAGGTTATTTAAAGTAAGGGAATGGGCAGGCTAAAAAGTTTGCACAAAATTGAACACACTTTTAGTGTACCTACCCTGGCCAATGAGATAACCAACGTATTTCCCCAGTTTTACACTATTTGATGCTGCTAAAGTCATGTAAAATGGTTGGAATCTAAATGTAAAAACACTATAAGAATAGTGAAATGTTAACAATTCAATATAAAAGCATCTGGATAAAAGGACCATGCCATGAGAGAATGAACGATACATGTTTAAAAGGCAATTGTCCAGAAAACTCTAGGGCAAGGCTCTGCAGATGGGGTGAAAGAGAGGGACTGAGAAGATAAGAAGAGGTGAGGATAAGAAATCTGTGGAGCTGTGGGATCCCAGATGAGCTGCTTTCTGAATCCCTCCAGGGCCCTGAAATCAAGGCCAGTTGGGTGTGAGCCTGTCTCTTGCAGTGCCTTTCCATTTAGAATGGCTTAGCGAAAGTGCAAGCCTATACCCGACTAGCTTTGGGTTGTAGAGCAAACTATAGGATTTGGGCCAATAGGGCACAGTTATGAAATTCTGCAGATGAGGAATGAAGGCTGATAATGAGGTATTAGATGTCATTAGACGTCATTAGGATCAAAGACCTCTGTTTACCCTTGGGACAAGACCCAACCCAAATCTGTTTCTGGAGAGAAGATTCTTCTTCCTTTATATTCATTCTTAATTAGCCTTTCTTCTAGAGCTTAAGCAGAGTAGGGGAAATGCAGAGAGTGGGTGAACTTGACATGTTTTATCTACTCTCACAGGAGTAGCTAGATTCTTGTTCTGTCAAAGATTTTTAAAAGATGAGTTCGCTTAAGGAAAGCTACTTAGGTCTTCTGCACTGAGGAAAAGAAAGGACGTGAATCTGGCTATGTTTGCACAGTTACCAAAGAATCCACTTCATGACCTCTGTGACTTTAGCACTTCCCAACTGTGCCCTATATCACTACCCTAAAAAAGAGAAAATGAAAAGAAAATAGTGTGAAGACTCTTCTCAGTCTTTTTCTCAATGCAAGATAAACTCCTTAACTTTGGGGGAAAAAACGTAATTCTAGCAGGTTGGGAAATAGTTAAAGAAGAAGATGAAGAAAGAGACTAAGGAAATTAATAGCTGTTTTTTGGACTGTTTTTCCATCTACTTGGACTCACATGGGCAGAGCTGCCAAGTCGTGGAGGAAGGTGACTGTCCTTGAGCTCCTGGAACACTCCAGCAGACAGACAGATGTCCTTCAGAGAGTCAGTCTAGCTTATGATAAAGGGCGCTGCATCTGTTCTTGGAGGGCTTCAGAAACCTTTCAGGAGGTTCACCCAGTAAGTAAGTAGTCAGACTTGGAGAGCACCTGCCTTTCAGGTCTCCTTGATGAGTGTGACTTCTCGATCTCTTGAGTCATCTTTTACCATGGTTTTCATCAGCTGTTGCCTCTGCAGTTTTGATTAAAAGGAAAAAAAAACACCCCATGCTGTTAAGGTATAAGAAGAAACATTCTAACCTCAGGGGAAATCTTGCTCCAAGGTATTTCCCTAATGAGATCTTCCCTCCCTCAATCCTCATTATGTTATTTTGAGAGAGAGCAGGAAATGTTTCTAGTAGATCTCTGGAAAGGGGGCTGTGGGGAATAACCTTGTCAGTATAGTTTTGGACGACCTCCAATATCTTGGTGGTGTATGAAGTCTGTTGATCACCTCTCCCCCAAATATTCATCAGGGGACTCATGTTATCCCTTCTGCTTTCTGTTCAGATATCATCTTATCAGCGAGGTCTCTCTTGATCCCCCCACCCTGTTCCTGTTGTATTTTTCTCAGAAGCAAATCTGACATACGATGATGTTATTTGCTTATTTGTTTATGATTTGCCTTCATTCACTAGAATGTAGGCTCCGTGACAGGAAAGAGTATTGCTCGCTGTGAAGTCCTCAACAGTAGCACGGTGTCTGGTTCATTGTAGGTTCTCAGTAAATGCTTTTACACGAATGAATAAGAGAAAAGCCACACATACTAAATGCTGGGACAGGGAAAGAAAGCCATGCTTTCCATTAGGAACCTCAGATTTAAAGTTACCAGGAGTTGATTTTTTAAAAAAGACTTTATTTATTTATTTATTTGAGAGAGAGGGAAAAAGAGAACACGTAGGGGAGGGGCAGAGGAGAGGGGTAAGCACGCTCCCCAGTGAGCAGGGACCTGAACATTGGGGCCGGATCCCAGGACTCAGGGATCATGACCTGAGTCTAAGGGAGACGCTTAACCAACTGAGCCACCTAGGCATCCCTCAAGGGGTTGATTTTTAAAAAAATGTTTCTGTTTCTTTATTTATTCTAGAGAGAGAGAGAACATGGTGGGGGATGCAGGATGGATGGTGTAGTGAGTGAGGGAGAGGGAGGAGGAGAAAAAACCTCTGGCAGATCTCTGCTTGGCTCTGTCCAGGGGCGCAGGGCTCTATCTCAGGAGCTTGAGATTGTGACCTGAGCCCAAACCAAGAGTCAGACGTTTAACAGACTGAACCAGGCAGGCATCTCACCGGGAGCTGATTTGATATCAAACTGATTCTCACATGCATGTGCAGGTATAGGCAGCATATTCCAGTGCAAATAACTTTGAGTCTATATATTTATTTTACAAAAGTTAATGCTAATCTGAGTAATACTGGGGAACTAGATAAATGTGAAGAAATGAAGCCTGGAGTGGGATATAGGCTTCAGGAGACTCCACTGTAAAATGATGGGTCTGAACAGAGACTGGATGATATTAAGATTCTTTTTCATTCTAAATTAATAAGGAAGACAATGTTTAGTGCGTGTGTCAAGTTGCAATACTAATGCTGGCCACAAGATGGGGATATGTCTATATTAAAACCAGTGTTGTGTCTGCACTTGGAGTAAATAGAAATAATAAAAGCAGAAGGCTCATGAGGCAATTTCTTTAGTAAAGATACTGTATGGGGGGCATCCATTAGCTTGGGAAACTGCATGTGAAAAGAGATAATTTTCTTTTGTGACATCTGGAAAATAGTTTGAAATAGATCTTCCTCTCTCCATCCCTCTTTTCCTTCCTTCTCTCCTTTTCGTCCTAGTTTTCTCTTCCTTCTTTCTTTCCTTTCATGTCTTTTTTTTCAAGTTCCCTCTTTATTACATAAAAAATTACAAGTAAAACTATATAAGGATGTGTAAGAAAAGGTTAATCTCACCACTTGCTTTTATTTATTTATTTATTTATTTATTTATTTATCCACAGGCCATAATTCATGTCCTTTTTCAAAGTCTAGAATTTGGGGGCCTTTTTTTAGTGGAATCACAAAGCTGTGCAACTGTCACTGCGATTTCAAGAAGATTTCCATCACCTCAAAAAGAAACACCCCTTCCCTTCTCCCCCTCTTCCCATCTGCCCAACTCCTCCTCCCCTTGGCTGTCTCCCCAGCTGTCCCCCAGCCACCTTATGTACTTGGTGCCTCTAGGAATGGACTATTCTGTCGGCCTTTTCCTATCCATGGAATTGCAAGGTATTAGGTCAACCTTGGACGTCTGGCTCCTTTCACTTAGCATTCTATTTTGAGGGCTCACTAGTGTATTTGCCTGGATCAGGGCTCTGCTCCATTGTATGACACCATCATTTTCCATGATGAGCTTCAGGATGACCGGAACCACTGAATGATTTTCACAAGCTACCAAGTCCCCTTTCTCTTTTCTTAAAATTTCCAGCAGACTCACCACTTGCTTTTAAGTTTAACCTCAGAAAGGAAAGAAACTAAAGATAGTTTCCTTTGTCTTTCCATTTCTTTCTCTAGATTCATACATATGTACAGAGGGACATATTCTATTTCTTTAGATTTAACAAAAATGTCTGATTGCCGGTAGAAAAACCTTCCCATCTCTTCTGTATTGTCACAAGTACACCATCAACAGATCTACCAACCTCCTCCCCAGCATATAAATAATCCACCTCTAATCACAGCCCTCTTCCATTTTCTCATGCCTTGGGAAAGAAACTTTTATTCTGGAGAAATTGACCACTCTGCCTTTCCTCTATGTTATTCTCCCCCCTTGCTGCTACTCCACCACCACTTCTTTGTCTCTAAAGAACTCCTCCAGCAGTGGCCCTGTTCCCCTTGAAAATAATGACGTTACTTTGGGGATTGCTGCGCTGGTCGAGGTCTGTGTCTTCTCCCAGGCTCTGTGGGGCAGGGCGTTGAGCATCCCACCAAGTGACGGCTAGGGAAGCAGGTGGACTGCACGAGGCAGACATTGGGGTCCAGCGGGTTGGGCTGGCGCTGCCCCCCTGCTGCTGTCTTACCATGTTTAGGATGGCTGGGAAAGGAAAGAGGGTTTTTCTTCATTCCTTAGTCTCTCTAAGAGACTAAATAAATAAAAACAGAATCTATTTTTAAATAATCAACCCCTGGAGTGATGTCTGGGTGGCTCAGTTGGATAAGCGTCTCCCGTTGGCTCAGGTCATGATACCACAGTCCTGGGATGGAGCCGTCATGTTGAGTTCCTTGCTCACTGGGGAGTGTGCTTACCCCTCTCCTCTGCCCCTCCCCACTACTTGTTCTCTTTCTCTCTCTCTCTCTCTCTCAAATAAATAAATAAATAAAGTCTTTTTTAAAAAATCAACTCCTGGTTACCTTAAATCTGAGGTTCGTAATGAAAAGCATGGCTTTCTTTCCCTGTCCAAGCATTTAATATGTGTGGCTTTTCTCTTATTCATTCATTTAAAAGCATTTACTGAGAACCTACAATGAACCAGACACCGTGCTACCGTTGAGGACTTCACAGCGAGCAATACTCTTTCCTGTCACGGAGCCTACATTCTAGTGAATGAAGTCAAATCATAAACAAATAAGCAAATAACATCATCGTATGTCAGATTTGCTTCTGAGAAAAATACAACAGGAACAGGGTGGGGGGATCAAGAGAGACCTCGCTGATAAGATGATATCTGAACAGAAAGCAGAAGGGATAACATGAGTCCCCTGATGAATATTTGGGGGAGAGGTGATCAACAGACTTCATACACCACCAAGATATTGGAGGTCGTCCAAAACTATACTGACAAGGTTATTCCCCACAGCCCCCTTTCCAGAGATCTACTAGAAACATTTCCTGCTCTCTCTCAAAATAACATAATGAGGATTGAGGGAGGGAAGATCTCATTAGGGAAATACCTTGGAGCAAGATTTCCCCTGAGGTTAGAATGTTTCTTCTTATACCTTAACAGCATGGGGTGTTTTTTTTTCCTTTTAATCAAAACTGCAGAGGCAACAGCTGATGAAAACCATGGTAAAAGATGACTCAAGAGATCGAGAAGTCACACTCATCAAGGAGACCTGAAAGGCAGGTGCTCTCCAAGTCTGACTACTTACTTACTGGGTGAACCTCCTGAAAGGTTTCTGAAGCCCTCCAAGAACAGATGCAGCGCCCTTTATCATAAGCTAGACTGACTCTCTGAAGGACATCTGTCTGTCTGCTGGAGTGTTCCAGGAGCTCAAGGACAGTCACCTTCCTCCACGACTTGGCAGCTCTGCCCATGTGAGTCCAAGTAGATGGAAAAACAGTCCAAAAAACAGCTATTAATTTCCTTAGTCTCTTTCTTCATCTTCTTCTTTAACTATTTCCCAACCTGCTAGAATTACGTTTTTTCCCCCAAAGTTAAGGAGTTTATCTTGCATTGAGAAAAAGACTGAGAAGAGTCTTCACACTATTTTCTTTTCATTTTCTCTTTTTTAGGGTAGTGATATAGGGCACAGTTGGGAAGTGCTAAAGTCACAGAGGTCATGAAGTGGATTCTTTGGTAACTGTGCAAACATAGCCAGATTCACGTCCTTTCTTTTCCTCAGTGCAGAAGACCTAAGTAGCTTTCCTTAAGCGAACTCATCTTTTAAAAATCTTTGACAGAACAAGAATCTAGCTACTCCTGTGAGAGTAGATAAAACATGTCAAGTTCACCCACTCTCTGCATTTCCCCTACTCTGCTTAAGCTCTAGAAGAAAGGCTAATTAAGAATGAATATAAAGGAAGAAGAATCTTCTCTCCAGAAACAGATTTGGGTTGGGTCTTGTCCCAAGGGTAAACAGAGGTCTTTGATCCTAATGACGTCTAATGACATCTAATACCTCATTATCAGCCTTCATTCCTCATCTGCAGAATTTCATAACTGTGCCCTATTGGCCCAAATCCTATAGTTTGCTCTACAACCCAAAGCTAGTCGGGTATAGGCTTGCACTTTCGCTAAGCCATTCTAAATGGAAAGGCACTGCAAGAGACAGGCTCACACCCAACTGGCCTTGATTTCAGGGCCCTGGAGGGATTCAGAAAGCAGCTCATCTGGGATCCCACAGCTCCACAGATTTCTTATCCTCACCTCTTCTTATCTTCTCAGTCCCTCTCTTTCACCCCATCTGCAGAGCCTTGCCCTAGAGTTTTCTGGACAATTGCCTTTTAAACATGTATCGTTCATTCTCTCATGGCATGGTCCTTTTATCCAGATGCTTTTATATTGAATTGTTAACATTTCACTATTCTTATAGTGTTTTTACATTTAGATTCCAACCATTTTACATGACTTTAGCAGCATCAAATAGTGTAAAACTGGGGAAATACGTTGGTTATCTCATTGGCCAGGGTAGGTACACTAAAAGTGTGTTCAATTTTGTGCAAACTTTTTAGCCTGCCCATTCCCTTACTTTAAATAACCTGTTTCCACAGCTGAGACAGACCTAAAACAAAATGAAACCAAAAGCTGATGGGGTGGAGGGTGTGTGGGGGATGTGGGAGCATGGAGTGGGCTAGGAACATGTCCAGACTCTTTTCTTGTCCCATCAAGTCATCTGATCTTTCTCCAAACATACTTCCCGTTCCTCCACAACCTCCTCTTCTGGAAATATACTCTGCCAATCTCCCTGCACCAAGATTTCCCTTACCTGCTACCCTTGAACACCATGCCTCAAGTCAAAAACACCATCCTCTGCCTAGTCAGCCTGGAAAAGTAACTCACTTTCAGACCCACCAGCTATAACCACCTCACTTTCCTGGTCCCACCAAGCAGGGCACCCCACATGTAGAAAGTGAAAGGCTGCAGGAGGGCACCGGAAGAAGTAGAACTTGATTTATGCACAACAAATAAGAAAAATCAGACTGGCAGGCAGATAGATTAGGGAGAAGTTTTCACTATACGTAAATATGCATTATGGGAATCCTTTCAATAATTCACCCAGCTGTTTAGTTCTACCTAATTTGGTATACAAAAACTTATTTTCCTAGAAATAATCTCAGGATTATAACACTTGCCTGAGTGGAAACACACTGATATAGTGTGTCTGTACTGACAACAAAATTACTGTGGCTCATAATTAGTGTTTTATGCATAATCTGAAGTCCAACTCTTTCTATCTCTTCTGTATATTCTAGCCAAAGAAGTAAGAACTGATTTTCCAATCTAATTTCAAATAAATCAAGGTGTCCTCCTAAAACTCTGACAGTAAAAATCTGGTGTTTCTTCTTTCTTTGTGGGCCGAGGGCATGCTTAACCTATTCTAGGGATCTTGAAGAGACAGGTATATTAGTTTGTATTATTACCTAATAACTCTGAAAGGTTAATCTGTGAATTTAAGTTCCTTTTTGTGAACGGGGGGGGTGCAGAAGAAAAGGGAGGTAAAGAATCTCAAACAACTCCCCACTGGCGTAGAACCCAACACAGGGCTCATCTCCTGACCCTGAGGTCATGACCTGAGCTGAAATCACGAGTTAACCGCTCAACTGACTGAGCCACCCAGGCACCCCTGAATTTAGGTTACTTTTAAAAATAACTGAGAGATGCCTGGGTGACTCAGTGGGTTAAGCACCTGCCTTCAGCTCAGGTCATGATCCCAGGGTCCTGGGATTGAGTCCTGCATTGGGCTCCCCGCTCAGGGGGGAGTCTACTTCTCCCTCTACCTGCTGCTTCCCCTGCTAGTGCGCTCTCTATCTCTTTCTCTGTCTCTGATAGATAAAATATTTTAAAAATAAAATAATATAAAACTGATGAACGAGGGGCGCCTGGGTGGCTCAGTTGGTTAAGGAACTGCCTTCGGCTCAGGTCATGATCCCGGACATCCGGGATCGAGCCCCACATCAGGCTGCCTGCTCGGCGGGAAGCCTGCTTCTCACTCTCTCACTCCCCTTGCTTGTGTTCCCTCTCTCACCGTGTTTCTTCTTTCAACTAAAGAACCCTTAATAAATAAATAAATAAATAAATAAACAAACAAATAAATAAATAAATAAATAATATCAACAATAAAAATTGCTTATAATCCCATACCAAAAAATCTTATCCCAAACCAATAGACCACATAAATAAACCAACAATCCTAAATAATATCCTGGAGCAATAAAAAACATGAGTGACCCTCCAAGTTTGTTATAATAAAACTCAACCCATACTGCATAAGAATGAGATGGTTGCTTGCCAGTCAGGTGGGTCCAGGGGTCAGACAAACAAGATGAAGCAGAGAAAGAACCTTGTGTCAGATAAGTTGGGTTTGGCAACATCCATTCAACTGCCCATTCTGTCACTCAGAAAATAATGACCACACTTGCCGTGTTAGATGGGATGACTAATGGAGGAGGAGGCAAAAAATTAGATGATAGTAACAGAATGTGATACGTGCTCTGAAAAGCGCAACCATCGTCTTCAGGAATCAGGAAAGTCTTCTTGAAGAAGTGGACCTCTAAACTCAGTCCTGAAGGGAAAGTGCACATTACCCAGGTGAAGTGAGCAGAGAAGGTCTCATGTACATAGGCTCAAGCTGGAGTAGGCCACTGGGAGGCTCTGAGGAGTCCCCGAACTGAACACTATGGAGGAATTGCAAGGGGATTGACAGAGTGACAGATAGGGACATATAATGAGTATTTGTACATGCTATGGTAAGGAGATGGGATCAGTGCTCGTAAGTGGAGGGAAAAGTAAATGTGATATGTGTCGGGTATGTGTTCCATACTTCTCTGTCTCGACCTTGGCCCCCTTCAGTGAACACCCTTTCTGGTTGGAGTTATTGGTTCTTCTCTATTATACATGTGTACCGTTGTGCCTTGATCTGCCAAATTCTGCTTCTCCGTATCTCCTAAGAGTTTCCATCCATCTAGGAAACTAACCATCCTCTGGAAAGTTCCTCTTTTGTAGTAAACCAAAATAGTTGATAGCAAAACAACCTCTTCTTAAAAAAAAAGAAAGAAAGAAGAAAGAGAAAAAGAGAAAGAGAAGAAAAGAAAACAAATTCAATAAAAGTTCTAAGAGCATTCTATTCATCTCATCACTCTAAGGCATTAAGCATCAGACAAAAGCATTCTCTTGCCTCTTCCTTGTATGCAGTTACCTTATCTGACTTCACCATTCATCTTAGCTGACTACAGACAGACATGGGAGAGACCAAAAATACATCCTTGGACATGGTGGTGACAGAGTTCATTCTCCTGGGCTTACCTCACCCCCCGAGCCTGAGGACCCTCCTCTTCCTGGTCTTCCTCAACATTTATGTCCTGACTCAGGTGGGGAACCTGCTCATTCTGATCACCGTGTGGGCTGACCCAAAGCTCCAGGCTCGCCCCATGTACATTCTTCTGGCCGTGCTCTCGTTCCTGGACATGTGGCTCTCCTCAGTCATCGTCCCTCGGCTAATAATGGATTTTACTCCCG
>PITA01033516.1:0-12653 GCA_004023965.1 Spilogale gracilis | reverse complement strand
TGACAGTCATTGTGAGATGTTAGAAATGATCCTCCCAATGTTATTTAAATGCATATCATCTCAATAACACTTAAAATTTAAGAGTGACATTACTACTCTCTTTAATATAAATACTGTCCTCTTACAGATGGCTACAAATTCTGTGGGGAATCTTTCTTTTCAAAGCAATATGAAAGTTTCAGTAAATGAGAAAAAAAAACTTATTTTACTTGAGATTTAATTTGATGAAAATAAAGTATTTAACCTCTGATTCACTTAATGTTTCAGGCAAAACAGATAACAATTATACCCTTTCTATTCTGGAAAAAAAAAAAAAAAGTTCAGTAAACCACTTACAACTCTGCTTTATTTATCCAGACTATAAAATATACTAGAAAATATAATGTTGTTTGTGCTCTCAGTCTTTATTCTGGCCTCATTTTTCAATAGATAATATTGCACTTGTGGTGTAGGCCTTGACAACAGTGCCCATAAATCAATTCCATATTTCACATTAATCATGTTCTTGTAATCAGTGGCTATTCAACACAAATTTCCATCTTTTTTTGTTGGGAAACAGCTACATTGGAGCTTTGAGCTTATTCAAGCCTAAGTGATTGTATTGCCATAATATGGTCTAAAGTCCATTGTATCCACTTGCCACAGATGCATTAACGGAATTCTGTAGAAATGAAGGCAATCTCCATTTAGCATGTTGTCAACTCAGGAGCTGGAATTTCCACAGGGAACGGTTTTATTTTTCATAATCCCAGTGCTGCTCTCTTTGATATGAAACTAAAAGAAGGATACAGCCATAGGTCCATTGCAAATCCCTCCTCTGCATTTGTTGAACCTTGTCTGGCCAAGACATGGATCACAACAACAACAACAACAACAACAAAACAGCTCTTCAAATAAAAGTACACATTTCTTAACATAAACATTTAAAATGTTTAGTGATACTTCTAAAATGACAACTTTAAAAGTTCAGTGTTTATTTTTGAATGTTTTTGATCACTAGTTTAACGCAAATTTAATTTTGATATACATTAGACTCTGGAATTTTATTACAGGGAATACTATCTAAAGACCATGATGACTAACATTATAGAACATATTTTTACTTATCAATTCAATCTAAGTATTTTTATTGAATTTTATCAACTTTGTAATTTGGGAATAACTGAAAATAGATTTTTCTAAGAATTCTAGGCAAATATGAAATCTTTAAAGCATTAGTGGAATTGCAACAGTAAGGAAGATAAATCTTACATTTGTTCTTCCTACTTGGATATTCTGCATACATTTTTTTTCTTATCATCATATATTTTTTTTTCTTTCAAGAAATTGTCTTACTTAAATTAGTAGCCATAAATAGGTATAGTCAAATTAATTTTGTAGCATGATTTTAATCTTAAAATAAAATAAATTAACTGCCTTTTTCTCTGCTTATCAACACAACCCCCTTCACCAATATATTCTGTAACTGGAAACATAGAGTAAATACAGAAAACAAGTTAAGTCTAGTTATGATATAGAAATACATAAATTTTAGCCTAATAATCTTAGATGTTATTTAATACTTTCACATCTATTTGTAGATGAGCAAACAGGGCTCTTGATGTGATAAAAAATATTCATAATTACTAAGGTAATTATCTCTGACATCCATTTATTCTCTTGTATATTCTATAGCTAATAATCTATATGATATAAAACTAATAGTTCCCAGTCAAGATGGCTCATTGCAGGGGCACCTGGGTGGCTCAGTTGGTTAAGCGACTGCCTTGGGCTCAGGTCATGATCCTGGGATCGAGTTCCCACATCAGGCTCCCTGCTCGGCAGGAAGCCTGCTTCTCCCTCTCTCACTCTCCCTACTTGTGTTCCCTCTCTGGCTGTGTTTCTCTCTGTCAAATAAATAAAATCTTTAAAAAAAAAAAGATGGCTCAGTGGGCTGCTGGACATCTCAAGCTCTTTGATGATACTTCTCCATCCCAATTTTAGTTAGTTGTACTTAATATAGAACAAATCTACATACGTTTAAAGATGTGTTTATTAAAAAAAAAGTAGACAGATATGTAACCAAATTTTAGGAAGGCTATAGGTAGCTATCTTCTTTGCTGCTGGTGAGAATCTATATTAGTTGCCAAATTGGGGGACTTATCTAGCAATACATAGCAAATTATTATTTTTTTAACTAGAATTTTCACATGTGACTAGAAATACACATGTCAAGATGTTGTCTCCAACATTGTTCGGGCCAAATATTAGAAATAACATAAATAAATAAATAGATAAATAAATAAATAAATAAATAGTGTTATATTCAGACTATAACATCATTGTACAAGAGTTAACATTCATTCTTTTATGTAAAGATTGCAAATATATGATATAGGGAAAATGAAGACTTTTTTGAAGAGTAAAGCTATAGTTTAAACATAAATACATAATCTTTAAAAATAAACAAATAAAACAATACTATAAATTATGTTTATTACATTCCACACAATCATATGGTGATAAAATTATAAAACAATGCTATAAACTATGTTTATTACATTCCACACAATCATATGGTGATAAAACTATAAATAAACAGAAAAATTCACCAAATTTATGAGAAAGGATCCATAAAAATAATCCAGTCTGAAACATAAAGATTGAATAAAAAAATTGACAGAGCTGCAGAGATCTCTAGAATAAAATAAAGCAAACTGGCATATACATAATGAACGTCCCAAAAGAGAAGACAAGAGAATAGAAGGAGAAGCATGGTATTTGAGTAAGTTAGCAAGATTTTGCTAAATTTGGGTGCCTGGGTGGCTCAGTGGGTTAAGCATCTACCTTCAGCTCAGGTCATTACCTCAGGGTCCTGAGATCCAGGCCTACATCGGGCTCTCTGCTCAGAGGGGAGCCTGCTTCCTCCTCTCTCTCTACCTGCCTCTCTGCCTACTTGTGATCTCTCTTTCTGTGAAATAAATAAATAAAATCTTTTAAAAAAATTTGCTAAATTTCATGAAAAGCATTAAATCCAAAATCCTCACTGAACTTAATTAGTATATGAACAAACGTCCATGACTAGACATACTTAACACTACTGAGAGCCAAAACATTAGAAACAAAAAAAAATGAGTGGTGCCTTGGTTGCTAAACTCAGTAGGTATGCATTCCACTCTTGATTTCAGCTCAGGTCATGATTTCAGGATAGTGAGACAGAGCCCTGTGTCAGGCTTCATGCTCAGTGGGGAGTCTACTTGGGATTCTCTCTCTCCCTCTCCCTCTGCCCCTTCCCCTGCTCACACACAGGCATATGCTCTCTCCCTCTCTCAAATAAATACATAAATCTTTAAAAAAAGATTGAAAGTAGCAGAGGAAAACCACTTATCAACTAAAGAAGAACAATAATATAATAACTAGCTCAAGTCAGCAAAAACAATACAGGCCAGAAGAGAGTGGAATAATGTATACAAAATGTTAAATGAAAAGAAAAGAAAAGAAAAAAAAAAAAACACAAACTGTCAACCAAGTATTCTATATCTAGCAAATGACTCAAGAGTGACCAATAAAAAAACCAAATGATCCAATTAGAAAATGGGCAACACGTGAACAGACATATTACTACAGAAGATGCACAAATGGCAAGTGAACACATGAAAAGACGTTGAAGAATGTCATTAAATATCAGGGAAATTCAAATTAAAACCATAATGAGATATCACTACACACCTATCTGAAATGCATTAATGTGTGTGTGTGTGTGTGTGTGTGTGACAACATCAAATGTTGGTGAGGATGTGGAGAAATTGGATTGCTCATACCTTGTTCATGGGAATGTAAAATAATACAGCTCCCCATACAACAAGTAATTTCTTATAAAGCTAAACATGCAATGTTATACAGTATAGAAAAGTTCATTCTTCAACATTGGTCCCAAGTAAATGAAAACATGTTCACAAAAATACCTGCATGTGCATGTTCATAGCAGATATTTTTTATAGTTCTGAAATTAGAAGCAGCCTAGATGACTTTCAGTTGGTAAATGGTTAAACAAACTGGTACAAATGTACTATAAAATACTATTCAGCATTATAAAGAAACAAACTATTGATACAAACAACAACTTGAATGAGTCTCCAAGGAATTATACTCAGTGAGAAAAATCAATCTCAGAATGTTAAATGCTTTATGTGTCCATTTATATCATATTTTTTGAATAATATTCTAGAAGTGGAAAAGAGCTGAGTGGTGGTTGCCATAGGTTATGGACAGGAATATGAGGAAGCAGGAAAAATATGAATGTGGTCACAAAAGGGCAATATGAGAGATCTTGGTGGTATTGTCTCTATTTAGTATTATAAAGGTGATGAGTATATAAACCTGCACAGGTTATGAATCCATATAAAACTTAAAACACACATATACACACATGCAGAAGAGAGAGAGAGAGAGAGAGAAGAGAGGAGAGAATTGAGAGAAATAGGGATGAGATACCAGGAGAAAATGTTACACAATTAATGAACAATATCAATAACATTTGGAATTCAGATGTATCTGACTTCAAAGCTCATGTCTTAAGTTATTATGCCATGATGTCTCCCAAAGGAAAACAAAGAGTTTATGTGAAAATATTCATTCCTAGGCAAACTAATAAATGAAATAAAAAAGTCACTGTCTGATATTCTTTTCAAGGTACATTTTTTTTTAAAGATTTTATTTATTTGACAGAGAGAAACACAGCAAGAGAGGGAACACAAGCAGGGGGAGTGACAGAGGGAGAAGCAGGCTTCCTGCCAAGCAGGGAACCAGATCATGACCTGAGCCGAAGGCAGTCACTCAACCACTGAACCACCCAGACTCCCCCAAGGTACTGTTTTTATATTTCAAAAATTCTATTCTGTACTTTATTTTTGTTTCTCTTTAACTTTGAATTAAAGCTAAAGTAGTTAGTAAAGTATCACTACTCAGAGTACCTTCTATGCAACAAAATCCCCCTAAATATTTCATGGAAAACAAATCTTCTTTATTTTTATTTATATTATACCTCTAGTATCATTAATGTAGGTCGTCATACTAGTTTCAGGTACACAAAATCGTGATTAAACAAGTCCATACATCACTCAATGCTTGTCACTATGAGTGTACTCTTAATCCCTATCATCTATTTCACCCACCCCCTCCCCCATTTCTCCTCTAGCAACCACCAATTGGTTCTCTATACTTAAGTCTATGTTTTGTTTGTGTTTCTTTCCTTTGTTCATTTGTTTTGTTTCTTCACTTCTACATATGAGTGAAGTCATATGTTATTTGCCTCTCTTTGACTGATTTATTTCACTTAAGATCATACCCTCTGAATCTATCCATGCTAGTGCAAGTGAAAAGATTTCATGCTTTTTTATGACTGATTAATTTTCCATTGTATATATATGTAAACCGTCGCTTCTTTATACATTCCTCTGTTGATGAACACTTGGGTTTCTTTCATATCTTGAATATCATAAATAATGTTGCTGAAAACATAGGGATGCATATATCTTTTCAGAAAAGTGAAAACAAATGTTTTTTAACAACAGAGCTACAGAGCTCTTCTGGTGTATTCCTTTTTAAGATATTAAGATGAAAAGCTTTGAGAACCCTATGCACATGTATAAAGTATTCTCATATTATATACATCTGTATAGCAAAGCTATGCAAAAAGGTATCCCACTAAGTTTTATATATTGACTATTTTTCACACTTGCATTGCCAGAGAACTTACTTATTCATAACACATATGAGCATTTTGCTGAATACTCCACAGCACATTTTTGGGAAATTCAAGTATTGACTGATAATTGTATTGTTGTAGCTACTTAATGCAATGCCTTACAGTGATGCCTCAAATTCTGGCAACTTCCCTGTGATACATTTTCATAGTGCCTAACTAATATTCCATTGTCAGTTTGCATGTCTATAGCTTCCATCAGATTCACTCATCGACAAGGAAATATGCTGTCAATTGTTTGTGTATCCCCACTGTTTAGAATTATGCCAGGAGAGTTGTACAAGCTCAATACGTATTTATTGAGTATATGTACATAAGAATGAAAGAATAAGTGAATAAATGAATAAATGAATGAAAATAAAAACAACCATTTGATTTACTTTTACTGCTTTACTCAGTGATGTGCTGGGATCTACAGCAAGAGAACAGAAAGAACTTTCAAGTGAGTTATTTCTCTCTCCTTTTTCAAGAAGCAATTTAGTCAGAGAACATTTGGCATGTCAACCCTGAAATGTTGCCAGCCTTTTGCTCTGGCCACTATTTTATTCCTCTCAATAATAACTCCCACCAGAAGAATGGCAAGGAAAGAAAGAGAAGGTTAAACTGAATTCTGTCAAATGTTGTTAAGAGTTGGCAGCTCCAGGAAAGATTTTATACCAAAGAGAATTGAATCTAGTGGAAAAAGAGGCTACCTGAATCAATGTGAATTTCATTTATCTGTGTATCTATGTTCTTAATTATCACTGGTAAGTGACAGTTGGCAAGCCCATGGAGGTCTCAGAAGATTATAAATTTTATTAAATGGTCAAAACATAACACTTAAAAACTTCAGTGATTCATACAAAGAAAAGCACACTGTATTTCATATGATGTTGAGGCTTGCTTCAACCAGCTTCTTTTCACATAAAATAAGATGTTAAAGTTATATGATGGTATCTGAAATTTCTATTGTGACAAGATCTAATTAGTTGGGCTAAATGAAACATAAAGTTTGAATGCTGGAACATAGATTCTTTCTCACTCACCCCCATCTATATATATCCTATATATAGACCTATGATTATATATACACATTAGAACCTCTCCATATATTCATACACTCCAGTTCACTTGACCCAAATGAAAGTAAGTTATTAGACTAAAAGGAGAAGTTTTTTTGATATATATCTGATAAGCAAGATACAGAATCTCAATAATTATTCTATCACATTTAATTACAACCCTTTTAGAAAGTACATCATATCAGAAGAAAATGCTAAACATTTAATTATTCCAAAATATATCAAAGTAAATACTTCTTAGAAATTTCTGTAAAGCAGGAAAATGTTTTATAGATCTCAATATGTATAACTATTTTTTTTGCTTTAATATCTCAGTGTCCTTCTCACAGAATTTACAGCCATAATTCAGAGCTAACCACCTTATAGCATCAAGGAAGAAATACTTTCTTGATGGTCTTTCTCTAAGTAGTTATTTTATGGTTTCATACAACTTTACTACTAATATTGTTCATTCCTGCAATGATTTTTACGTAATAACTAACAAGCCCCAAATGTGCTAGTTTTTCTCAGATTCAATGATGAAGTAAGACTAATATTTATGAGATGATTGCATTCATAATTCTAATAAGATACCACATTTAAACATTCCATTCATAACTAAGTAGAACCAATAATGAGTGAAATATATACTTGTCCTAGTCACAGAAATTTGCCACAGAGACTCATGAAAAAATAAACTGATCTCATTGACAACTTGCCAGCTGTTTGCATATGTACATTCATTGGTAACACTTTACTTCAGAGTCATTTTCACTAATCTATTATAAACAGTTTAACATTTTTTACATAACCAAAAAATGATGTCTTTAACAAAGTATTTGAGAATTTCATAAATTTCATAAACCAGGATTGTGAAATTATGAAATTCAGAATTTCATATACCAGTATTAGATAAGCATACAAATATGCATAATTTTAAGCTTTTAAAAAATCTATACTATTTTCATTAGAAGAAAGCTATTAAAAGAGGAGCTTTGGTATTTAATAATAGAATATGAAACGTTATCCATGTTAGAATCACCAACCATAAAGAATATATAACTATAAAAACTATATATTGATATTAAATAATTGAATTTGATTTCTGCAGCCTGGTTTTGAAAATGTACCTCTAAATGGAAGATGAATAATGACTGAGGTATTTTTTTTTTTATTTAAGCTATCTTAACTCATTTTTTCCTCAGCTAAAATACCTTAGAGGTGACAGCATTAAACATCCAGCAAGAAATGTACCAAGTGAACCTCATTAATATATATATAGGCCAGGTTTTCCTAAGTAATACCTATATGTACAGAATTCCCATTCAATTTAAAAGGGTCATGATTACATAAATATATAAATGAAAACCTTAGCTTATTATTTATATAAGTAAACCCCATTCATTCTTTTTTTTCTTTTTATTTCCTTCTAAAATATTTATTTATACCAGTATCTCTTCTCTCTCTCTTTCTCTCTCTCTCTTTTCAATTAATAATACTATTCTATTGTAGAGTTCCTACTTTTTTTTATTCCTTGGCTCAATTTAGATGACCTACAACAGAGGTTTCTAAACATTGGTTTAGGAGCATTTAAATGATTCAGCTATTGATTTCAGTTCAGATCATGATCTCAAGGTCATGAAAAGGAGCCCCTTGTGGGGCTCTGCACTGGGCACCGACACTGCTTAGGATTCTGGTTCTTCTTCTCCTTTGCCCCACCCCACCCCGACTCATGCACACACTCTCAAAAGGAAAACAAAACCGCTGGTTTAATTGTCAATCATAGCTACCTCTAGTGATTATTAAAAAATACAGATTTTAGGGTAGGCACAGGACTTGCAGAATCCTGGGACCCAGGAATATGTATTTTAATAGTATATGATAATTAATAATGTTTTAAAATGTGTCGACAACCTAAAATGTGTCTGGGATTTTCTTAAATATTCTAGGTTATTTTAACACAGGTCATCGTCACCATGACCCACTGAGGAAGCTATTATTTTATAATAATATTTTGAAGGAAAAACTAGGAAAGTTAATGAATTGTGGGGCTATAGCTCTGGTAGTTATCACTTCAGAGTCCTAGCTCTTGATCTCTTGTCACTTACACAGCCTCTTTTGGGTGAGTCTAACATCTAACGAGGTTTCTATAAAAGGTCCAATAAATGTGGATAACTTCACAGATAGTTACACTGTGCCTACCTCTCAAACTAAACAAAAAGTCCCAAAAGAAGGAACACCACATATTCATATTTTGGAGCCTGCACATAATACTTGAGTTCTTGGTACCTATCTATTGAACTCATTCTTCTTTTCAAATCCTCCAAGTAGAAATCACCAAAATCATATGCACTGAGGAAACATTATATAGCAAACCTTCCTGTCATGATATATAGCCTATTCTAGCATCTGACCTAAACACTTTCTCCTACGTCCCAAGCCCATTTCTTAATAGTCTAAAAACAAAACAAAAAAAATTATTTATTTATTTGACAGAGATCATAAGTAGGCAGAGAGGCAGGCAGAGAGAGGAGGAAGCAGGCTCCCCACTGAGCAGAGAGCCCGATGTGGGCCTGGATCCCAGGACCCTGAGATCATGAGCTAAGGAAGGCAGAGGTATTAATCCACTGAGCCACCCAGGTGCCTGTCTTAATAGTCTTAAAATTCATTTTAATGAGGAGCAATTCTTATTACCATTAGCTATGATTTTTTTTTTAATTTTAAGATTTTGAATATATTATGTTCCTGAATTTACTATTTGAGTTTGTCTGTGGCTGATATTCGAGAAAGGTAAATGAAATGGCCAAAACTATGCCTCCTCTTAGTATGTGGCCCAGATAAGGTCCAGGTTTCAGGTCTGGAAACACAGAAAAATAAACTGAGTCAGTTTTAAAAAGAATTTATGCCCTTTCCCTCAAAGTATAATCTCTATGCACACTGTTCTTTTAAATATACTAAAAATTAACACAATGTTCCTTCATTATACTGGAATCCCATTCAGGGTTTTGTTTTGTTTTGTTTTTCTTTGAACAAATTATTGCCATTCATTAGCTTGTTTACAGAGATATATTTTAATTTTCTTTTAGTTTTTTAATCTACCTTCTTTATATTGTGTTTATGATAGCTACACAGAATGGACAATCATTCAAAATCTGCTATCTGTAGGTCGATAGAAATCTTTCTATAAGAATCAAAGTCAAAATAATATTTCAGTTCTTTTTTTTTTTTTTTAAGATTTTATTTATTTGACAAAGAGAAACACAGCCAGAGAGGGAACACAAGCAGGGGGAGTGAGAGAGGGAGAAGCAGGCTTCCCGCCTTCCCGCCGAGCAGGGAGCCCGATGTGGGACTCGATCCCGGGTGTCCGGGATCATGACCTGAGCCGCAGGCAGTCGTCCAACCAACTGAGCCACCCAGGCACCCCAATATTTCAGTTCTTGAATGGGGTTACATATATTGTGAAATGAAAGCAACCTATGAAATTTTGCTTAGCTAAAATTTGCTAAAACACAATAGAAATTTAGATTTTCTGAGAGAAAATGGAAATAAATGTGCTTGAAAAATAATCCAGGCACTTGAAGAATCAGATAATGGATTTCTATAAATACAAAGGCCTCAGTGCCTTCCCCATGCATGGGAACCAAGTGGAAAAACACAAGGTGGAAGGTTCTTTCTTTCTTACAAATAGACAGGATGAAGGGCAGGAAGTGAGCAATGAAAATTTAGGGAATAACATGCTCAGGACTTACATGTATATCAGACATTCATATGTATCTCTATGAACGAAGTCACCATTTTTTGCACAATATATTGAAACTCATTAGGAAAAGGAACAGAGTAATTGCTAAACTTAGACATTGGTCTTGGAAAAACAATTTTCATCTTAATCAGTACAGGGCCTAGTTTGAAAAATGGACACTGCAGTCATGTTTAATGAGGTTAAAGAACAAAAAAAATGAAATAAAAACACTGGGGAATATCATGTTTTTTTTCCACAAATTGCTTCCTTCTTTACATATGCTACTTCTGACAAAATGTACCAACCCGAGAAGACACCTATACCCAGAAGCAGCAAATACTACTGTGGCCAGAAGTGAAGGGAGCTAACAAATGTACTGATATAATAAATCTAGATTTTGAACTTTGTGGAGATAAGACATCTATATTTGATTTCCACTGTCAAATACAGTCACTGAAACATAATAATGTTTATGAATTAATATATATAACTTATTTTCTCCATTACACTATGAGCTGCTTAAAGTTGGTCTTTCATTTCTCCATTTACAATGTACACAGTACTGGTACAAAAAAGATTCATAATAAATGTTATTTCATTGGACAAATGAATGGAGGCACCAAAAACAAAGTGAAAAGGGTAGATAAATCATAATCCATGAGAAAAATTAAGACCCAGAACTAGAAATAAAATCATGTGTCCAGAGACAATAATATGAGTTCAAATATTGAAGTATTCCCCTAAAACTCTTCCAGTAGGTTCTAACACATAATGTTTTCATTAGGATTTCTACTATGTTGGCACATTTAATCCTGGAATAACCTTCTGGGTGTTTTTCTATATCCAATACTAGGTTGTGTGTCTGTATGTGGATATGATTCTAAGCATGTTAGAAATTTGGGAAAACAAAGTGTTATGTGCATTGGGCAACAAACAGAACCATGAGTACCCTGGCTTCCAAGGAGAGGCTGCAGTCCACTAAGTCCTCAGATTGAAGTTTCACTTAGCTTCTATTTTGCTGCAGCCTAAGAAGTATGATTAAACCTTAAGTAAGTGTCTTAAGGTTAAAATTATTCAGTCAGGCTTAACTAGGCATCCTTATATTAGTCCTGTATAACTGTATTCTATTCAGATTGTTTTATCTTAAAAAATAGTAACTTATTTTATTTTATTTATAACAAATTTTAGAATCACTTCTAAATAGTATTTCATTTACTATACTCCTCAAAGATGAACTGTAAACTTATTACAGTTTTCATTAAATCTACAAAGTAGATTCTTAGTGAATTAGAAATAACAGTATATATCATAGCAGTGCAAAGGTTTTCTAGAAAAACTTATGCTTTAATTTAGTTTATTTGTTCACATATGAACCTGAATCACACATATCTGGAATTTACCAAAGTGTGTTCAAGGCAGAGGTAACATGGCCAATTTAGAAAAACTCTAGATAGAAGTCCAATGTTCCAGTCTATAAATGAAGACACAAATTTCACCTCACTCCCAAATGTTAGGCAATGGAACATAACAAAATTTTTACTAACTCCTAAGGAAATAAGAAAAATTTAGTAAGTATTTCTACAAAACCAAATTTATTCAATTTAATGAAATATTCTTTCTTTGGGGATTATATGCTTCTCATTACTTATGAATGTTTATTTTTATTTTTTTAATATTCACCTATTAATTTTAGAGAGATAGAGACAGAGAAAGTGAGTGGGAGGGAGGGAGCAAAGGGAAAGAGATCGAGAGGATCTCAAGCAGACCCCTCAGTGACCAGGGCTTGATCTCACAACCCTGAGATCATGACCCATTTTGAAACAAAGAGTCAGACCCTTAACTGATTAAGTCACCCAAGTGCCCCAAGAATTCTCTTTTTTAATGAAAGAATAGAAATAATAGAAGGTACTCATAAGAGGGATAATGAATTTTTATTAAGGGAGTGATTTAAGTTTAATTTTTAAATCAGTGGTTGGTTAACAGCATAATTTCAGTTCTTGGAAATGCTTGTGGGTTTTGTCTGTGAAAAAGAAATAATGAATGAAGCAGAATGAACTTGGTCTGGCTTCTGAAGAAAACTTTGTGCAATATTTGAACTTGGAGTTTATATAGCTTCAATTATTAATAAGAG
>PITA01033515.1:0-12680 GCA_004023965.1 Spilogale gracilis | reverse complement strand
CAGTTGGTTAAGCGACTGCCTTCGGCTCAGGTCATGATCCCGGAGACCCGGGATCGAGCCCCACATCGGGCTCCCTGCTCAGCGGGAAGCCTGCTTCTCCCTCTCTCACTCCCCTTGCTTGTGTTCCCTCTCTCGCTGTGTTTCTCTCTGTCAAATAAATAAATAAATAAATAAATAAATAAATAAATAAATAAATAAATAAATAAAATATTTAAAAAAAAAGAAATGGTGATTATGTGACACTATGGTGGTAATCATTTTACAGAAAATATATTAAATCAACATGCTGTATACCTTAAACTTACAAAATGAAAGGAGAGCCTGTGGGGCTCAATTCCTGAACCCTGAGATCATGACCTACACTGAAGGCAGACACTTTAACCAACTGAACCACCCAGGTGCCCCTACAACATGGATGAATCTTCAAAATAGCCAAGTAAAGGAAACCAGCCACAAAAGCTATTCACATGAATTGCTCTGAAGAGGGAAATCTATACAGATAGAATGTATTAGTGGTTGTGTAAGCTTGGGGAGGACAAAGATTTAGGTGGGTGGGGCCTATAGGCATGAAGTTTCTTTTAGAAGAGATGAGATAGTCTAAAATTGACTGTGGCAATAATTGCACATATCTGGAAATATATTACAAGTCACTGAAGTTTACATTTTAGTGAATGAGTTGTATAGGTATGTGAATAATCTCCAGATAATGTGTTTCCTTTTTTAAAAAACAAGAACTCAAGAAGTTGTGTCATTTGCCCTTCTAACTGTAAGTTCTGAGTTTATCACAGATTTTAATATGGATCAAAAAACCAAAATAACCTAGTGCAGAATCAAATTCCAATCATATTTCATATATTGTGACACCTTAAAGAGTTAGATACTCCAAGGTATTGCAAACTTTGCAGTGCGAATTTGCTCCCTTTGACACAATAATAAAAATCTTCCCAGAAGTTAGATAGTATGTGGGTTACACTTGCATTGAAAAGACTATTCCCTCCCTTGTATACTATTTGGCAGAAATAAAGAGCTTATTGAAGCTCTTAATAAATCACTTATCTTTATAAATTATGATTCTACAAAATATCCTTGAGGTTGGATTCCAGATTTAAAAATAAAGTGATAAGAAATACTTGTATTAATTACAATTCCAGTTTAACTATCTTATTCTTACCTAGGTTTTATGTGGGTAGTAGTTTGGTATTAGTAAAAATTGAACATTTGAATGACAATTATATACACAGATTTTTTTCTGGGAATTCCTCAATTTTTTTTTTTAAGATTTTATTTATTTGACAGAGAGAAACACAGCGAGAGAGGGAACACGAGCAAGGGGAGTGAGAGAGAGAGAAGCAGGCTTCCCGCCGAGCAGGAAGCCCAATGTGGGACTCGATCCCAGGTCTCTGGGATCATGACCTGAGCCGAAGGCAGTTGCTTAACCAACTGAGCCACCCAGGCGCCCCGGAATTCCTCAATTTTAAATTATCAGTTCCACTATCTCCACATATTCATACCTATTGGGCAGCATGTCCAAATTTATGACTTGACAACATACAATCATTCTGTTTTCATAGTTATTGGATGATGGACTTTAGAAATGCAACCTGTCACTAACACACACACACACACACACACACACACGAAATAGTTGAGGGTGATTAATAAGTTAATTCAAATAAATTAGTCCAATCTAGAAGTTTCTTTGAGAAGCTCAAATCAAGTATAGAGGCATGTGCCATAATGATATCAAAATGTCATATGCTAGGCTATCACTATAAAACAAAAGTACCCTTACTGTGCAAGACAAAATAAACCTTTTTCTAAAGGAGAATTCCACCAACTGGTTTTCCGGAATTCTCCACCAAACGAGTTCCTTTGACTCAGGGTGACGGTGGAAAGTATGTATTCTTAGATGCCTGCTTAAGTGTTACTATTCTCTATATTCCACAAAACCTGATTATTTTAGGCCTTGGCAATCAAGTATTTCCCAGAAGTCTCTAATGCTTAATCTTTTCCCAGGAGATAACTGCTCCCACCCCATTAAGAGAGATTTACTAAGTCAGTGCTATATGCATTTCAGTTATTCAATTCATGTTTGCTAGACTGAACAACCAATTGCCTTTGAACTCTTTAGCTATTCTCATCGAAATAGCTAGATATATAAAACAATCATCAAAATCTTTAAACTTAAAAGTACTAGTTTATGGGCGCCTGGGTGGCTCAGTGGGTTAAAGCCTCTGCCTTCAGCTCAGGTCATGATCTCAGGGTCCTGGGATTGAGGCCTGCATCAGGCTCTCTGCTCAGCAGGGAGCCTGCTTCCTCTTCTCTCTCTCTGCCTGCCTCTCTACTTGTGATCTCTCTGTCAAATAAATAAATAAAATCTTTAAAAAAAAAAAGTACTAATTTATAATGAGCCAGTTCCTTCCAGAACTTAAACTAAGAGCAAGCTTGCTTAGGTACTTTTAGGAGCTATATTAACTCTAAAACCACAAGGGATCTATTTAGTAAATTGCTAGTTCTGTGCTAATTTGCATGGCTGACTTGCTCTAGTTTTTTGTTGGGATGGGAACTTTGTCGGGCACAGTGAATGAGCAGTTATTGTGAATGACTATATATGAATGAGCTAAATTATAACTGATCATTAGATCTTGGCAGGTTAACAAAGTGTTTTCAATAGTATATAGGCTGAGGTACTAACAAAGATACTTTGAAAGACAATGGTTCAAAAAATATATAAACATTTCTTTGTCACATAATAGTCTAGCGATTATAAGAAAACATGGTAAAGATAACACCATATTTTCTTCATTAGGGACCCAAATCAGTGGCAAATGGCTGATATAATGCTGTTGAGAACAATTATGCTTCTTGAGATCATCCAGAGACTAAGAATCCTTCTATCCTGCTGCCTTGATGTGTTTTCTGGTGTTGCCTTTGTTTTGCATCAAAACTGTATACAGTAGCATATTCGCTTTCCAGCTTGTAGAAAGGATGGAAGGAAGACTTGGAGTGGTGACATTTCTTTTTAAGGAAGTGATACCAAGGAATATGTCACTCATATTCTGTTGGTGAAACAGTCACATGGTCACTGTAGGCTTCAAAGAGTTGTGCAGCCATGTGCCCTCCTAAAACTTGGTGAGCTTCTGTGGCCAAAGAGAAGGATGCACAATTGTTCAAGGATAGAAGGCAGATTTGAAGCAGTAACAGTGGCATGGTTCATTTGAGCCTCAGGATGAGCTAGTGGTTGAAGGCTTACTGTTTCCTTACCTTTTACAGAGGGTGAAATTAAACCTTGGAAGTTGAAAATAAATTTAAACTTGTATCAGTTCTAACTGAAGCCAACAGATAATTTCTTTTTTTTTTTTTTAAAAGATTTTATTTATTTGACAGAGAGAAACACAGCCAGAGAGGGAACACAAGCAGGGAGAGTGAGAGAGGGAGAAGCAGGCTTCCCGCCGAGCAGGGAGCCCGATGCGGGGCTCGATCCCGGGTCTCCGGGATCATGACCTGAGCTGAAGGCAGTCGCTTAACCAACTGAGCCACCCAGGCGCCCCCAACAGATAATTTCTAAAAGAGCTAAGTAAAGAATAAACATTAGAAGAATGCTAGAAGAAATGACTGAAAGAGTTAAAAGTGAATGCCTCCAGGGAAGAGGACTTGAGATGCTGATTTTCCTTGTAAATATTTTGGTTTAATCTGATAATCTGGTTTAATATATTGCTTTGATAAGAGTTGGAAATATAAGGAATGGATTTTTAAAAGATCTATCCATGAAGTAAAACAACCAGCCATAATTGTAGCAGATTGCCTCCAGTTATCTCTAATGGCCCCTTGATAATGCCAATGCTCTCTCTATTCTCTAGGAAATGTTGAATTCTAAGTCATGATGTTCTTTTGAAAATAGAGATGTCAAAAAATTTCATCTCATCATACTGAAGTCAGTCCTCACCACCTCCACATCAGAAATTCACCGCAGATATGGGTAGTTAGAGGGAAAAAAACACAGCTGTTGTGTTTCATTTGGCTGAACATTTCCTAACACCTCCAGTCTCAATGAGTAATGACCTTTACCCAGTTCTATTCAACTTGACCAACCTGAGCAGTGAAGGAATCTAGAAGCAGCAATGTCCTTAGAAATTACCACAGGATTAGTCAACATATGAAGTTTATATGTAACCTCTGTTACTGCATGGTCATTCAGCATTTCCAGTGATGGGGAGCTCACCAGCTCACAGGTCATTCATCCCATATTTTAAGAATATTCCACACTTCACCTCTATCTATTCCCATGTACTAAGTCTGTATTCCTCTCTTCTTGGGCCACCTTCTCTTCTTCATAAGACAGATAGTGTGATCTTTTTTAAAATCACAAATCTCATATGCCCTAGACTGAGCTATGCACTCCATTACGGTGTTCCAGTAATAGCCTTGTACTTTCCCTAAAATGGTACTGGGTTATAATTACCTTGTTTGTTATTCCTTCTGAAGAGCAAGCTGCATGAGGGAAGTCATCATGCTGGGCGTGATCACTGTTGTATCTTTAGTATCTTGCACTGTAATTGCATCTTGGTAGATTCTTGAATGAATTTTTTTTTTTGCCCCTGCTTTAACTGTTAGAAATATGTTTCTATATTTAATAGAAATCTGTTTCCTTCTGAGGTTATAAGAATAATCTCTGTATAAAAGAGAGTCCTTTACATATTTAAAAACCCCTACTGTTCTCTACCTTTATATCTCCTATATTCTTGGCTAAAAATTAATACTTCTAAGTTGTTTCATATTATGCATTTATCTGAGTTTGATGGAACACAACAATTTTTGCCCATGTAACTTTGGACAAATTAAAAAATGTTGTCATGGACAAAAGTCACATGAATGGAAATTTATTAAATATACAACTAAATTGGAGTATGTGGCTTAAATGGGGGATACAATGGGCTTGCTACTGCTTATACCTGGCTCCTGTGATTCTGAGTACTGGTACAATATAAACATGAAGAATTTGGTTTTGTAGAGTAGATGCAATTACCCTTAATTGCTGTTTTGCCATGCCTTGAGATGGAGAGGTAAGAATGACTTTCAGCACTTACACATTTAGAAGATCTAATTCCTGAATTAATGACTGTCTAGTACCAGCAAGGTAGTTCAATGGGAATAATGTCACCATGTTGGAGATCTCTCCATATGGAAATATGAAGAACAAAGGCATTTCCCCTCTAAGACTGTAGTTAAATCAGACTTTCTCATGCTATTCCATGTCATTAATTTGCATAACTATAGTGGGGGACTTTATATTTTTTATTACTGTCTAATTTTATTTTTTATTTCAGATTATAATTCTGAACTGTCATTTTTGTTTTATTCATCTGCCACTTAACATACAATTCTTTTCAGCCTTGTATAAAATAGGTCTTTGATAAGTACTTCTATATTTATTAAAGTCATTGTCTATGTCCAAAGTCTCTGTTGTTTCGTTTCTCTCCCTGGATTACCTTACTTCCCATTTACTTTCCTGAGGGACTTGGAGGGAGAGGGGTGGGGGGATGGGAGAGCCTGGTGGTGGTTACTAAGGGCACCTATTGCATGGAGCACTGGGTATGGGGAATGGGGAATGAATCTTGGAACACTGGGGAAAAAAAATTAAGAAACAATAAAAAAAAAGAAAAAAAAGAAAACCATAAAAAAATAAAATAAAGTCATTGGCTATACATCTCAACAGAATGATATAAAATCCTGAAACAGGCCACTAGAGACTTCTGATCAGTGTGCAATTGCACCAGGGAGGAGGGAAGATGTTGTACCTGATTGTGCTGCTGGTGCCACAGCTCTGTAAGTGCTTGTGTCATTGTATATGGTAGTCTAAAGCAGAAGCCATGTAGTATCACTTGAGGTGGCAAAAAAAAGCAACTAATGTCACATCCCTCACTTCTTGGTCTTATCTGTAGATCAATTTACTTGACTTTACTTCCAACTGATAGATTGTTTTTGGTGGAGAGATAGCCTCTTAGGTGTAGGCCTATGCAGGAAACAAAATCAAGTTGAATGCTCTTCTTTTTCTCGTGACAAATAATTTCCTGCAACCATGGCAGTCTTATTCCTTCAAGAAAGAAGTTTTCATCCAGTACTTTACAGTTGCTGGCTATATTACATTTGTAAAGCCAATTCAGTCTTTCTGTTTCCTTTCTTTCTTACAGATTTGTCAGGGAGGTATGGAAATGATCATGTGATTCATTCAAGGATCATTGCACTTAGCACAGTTCAGAAGTAAGATTGTGCCTGGGTGGCTCAGTGAGTTAAAGCCTCTATCTTTGGCTCAGGTGATGATCTCAGGGTCCTGGAACTGAGGCCGCGTTGGGCTCTCTGCTCAGCAGGGAGCCTGCTTCCTACTCTCTACCTGCCTCTCTGCCTACTTGTGATCTCTTTCTCTGTTAATAAATAAATAAAATAAAAAAAAGAAAGAAGTAAGATTGTGCCATTATAGCTGCATTATCAACAGCTTCCATATTTTTGTTACTGGAAAAGTACCCAAACCTTTTGTTTTTGAAAAACAAACAAAATTGTATTGTTACTGGATTTTCTATTTATAATATCAGAAAATTGGTTAACAATTAAAAATGTTACATTTCAGTAAAATTAGTTTATATAAGTCAGACCTCTTGTTAATTCTACTTTTATAAAAATTAATCAGCTTTCTATTTTTATTCGGAGTTAGTTCATATGTTTATTACAGATCTCAATTTTCTATTGTGCCTTTAAAACCCATAAAGTCCCACTGGCTCATCTTTTCTTACTTGAGTTACAAAAGGGAAGTCTAAGTTCTTTCAAAAGTAGCCTGATCATCTTCCCATGATCTATCTTTTTGACATTTTAAAGAGCCCTTACACCTATATTAAAATATTCAAAATGAAGCACAGCGGGTCACATCTAGTCACCCAGAATACATCTCGTGCTGAGAGATGATGCCTCATATTTGTGCAACAATTCGCAACTGAAACATAGTCTCACATGCATGGTCTAATTCGTCCTATATAGTTTCAGTGAATACGCAGGATAGATGCTATTTCCTCCATTCCGCAGGTCAGGAAGCACAGCCTCAGACATGTTATGTTCCTGTGATTAAGAAAACATTGCTGGTGGCAGGCCCAGACCCTGAGTCTTGGTGTGCCAACCCACTCACATTACCGGAATCAGCAGCAGTAGGTGCTCTAAGAAACACAAAAGACAACTGTCTTTTTAATGGTAACCCACTATCAAATGGAGGAAAAGTTAATGGTGGTTCTCCATCATAGTTGCATTCCAAGGCAGTTCTAGTTTTAAGAATTTAAACATGTCCAAATAATTCTGCCTGATCATTTTAAAGTCTCAGTCCTAGCTGACATTTTTGTGTTTCTAGGCAATCAACCAAATGCCAAGGCACTGTGGCAGGCATTGGAGAGAACACTGAGCGCCATGTCCCTGAAAAATAGCTGTGTCTGTGTGCGTATGTGTGTGTTGTACAGAGAGTTGTAATAAAGCTAAAGCACTAAGGACCTATAATAAAATGTGGATCCTATCCAACTCAGTCACATCCTACCCCAGTGACAGCCCAAATCATTCAAGTCCTGGACTCAGGGTTTCCTTAGTGCACTGTGGGAATAATAAACTCTAAATAAACCTCACAGTGTTTTTATTCATTTATTTGTTTGTTTGTTTTTTGAATATTTTATTTCTTTATTTAACACAAGGAGAGAGAGAGAGAGAGAGAGAGACAGAGACAGAGACAGAGAGAGATCATAAATAGAGAGGCAGGGAGAGAAAGAGGGGGAAGCAGGCTGCCTGCTGAGCAGAGAGCCTGATGTGAGGTTCAATCCCAGAACCCTGAGATCATGGCCTGAGATGAAGGCAGAGGCTTAACCCTCTGAGCCACCCAGGTACCCCTCTACCTCACAGTGTTGAGAAGGGGACTATGTACGAAATATTCCTGAAAGGTTTTACAAACTATAAAGTATGTAAAAAAAAAAAATTTTTTTTTTTTTTTGGTTTTGGTTTTCTTTTTAGGGTGAGTGTGTGAGTAGGGTTAGGGGAAGAGGAAGAGAAGAGTGAGGATCTTAAGCAGGCTCAATGCCCAACATGGAACCTGACTCAGGGCTCAATCTCACCACCCTGCGATCAGGACCGGAGCTGAAATCAGGAGTTGGACACTTCACCAACTGAGCCACTGAGGCACCCCAGAAGTTATTTTTAATCTTAAATCATTTTCAGATTGGAGAAGAATATAATATGGGTTATCTCTGCTTTTTGGAAAAAGCCTATAAATGTAGAAAATGGTCCTTCTTGAACAGATACGTAGGCAACATCTAAGAATATGAAGTTCAACCGCTGAATTGTTTGCTTATGCTTTGTACAAATGTTCTGGGAATAAAGAAGAAATTGTTCTGTTCTTTTGCTGTGAGCACAATACCCAGCATATGCTATTATAGTTACCCAAAACAAGACATAATTTGGTCACCGTGAAAGGATGCTTCTACTAAGGCGGTTTAGTGAAAGCACTATTTCTACCAAGTAAAAATGTTATCTTGTTGATGTGCTGCCAAACAGAAACCTAAGAGTTCACAGACTCAGAGAGGGAAGTCAGGGCAAGGATGGCTGTGATCCATGGAATGGCTGGGCTGGGCTGAGGCTGCATATCTACAGGTGCAGCGAGGGGAGGCCGGCCAACAAGCACTTGCAGCTCTGCACCGCTGATTTGCATATCTGTGCTGGTGTTCTCTCACCAGTTAGGGTGCTAGCAGGGGACTCTACCGTCTTCTAGAGGAGCCCTGATGATCTTCTCAAGCTCTGGTTCCAGGTTCCCGAAAAAGCCATGCCCAGTGTGCCGGACCTCTGAGTGGTGCTGTGATCACAGAAACTCAACCCAAAAAGTAAATTCAAATCGCCTGGAATTCTTCAGTTGCTTTGCTGGAACTCCTTTTGGCTCTCTCATCCATATACATACACATTTCACCTGCTTCTGTACTTGCAAATGGTTCGTCTTCAGTTCTATATGACACCCTTTTCCTCCTCTCCTTCCACAGCCTTTCCTCCAGATTTGCCACTGCAGGCACGTCTTCATGAATGTGCACTTGTGCACGCACGTGCACTCAAGTCTGGAAAAGCAGCTCTGTTACCCAAGCGCAGAGAGGGGAAGACACTGAGAGAACCAAAGCAGGGTCCTCTGGTGGGAGGCAAGAAAGCAACATTTAAGAACCTTCTTATTTTAGTTTTTATCCCTTGATAGTTCTTTCTGTAGTTACCTTCAGAATAGCTAGGTTAAACTGTAATGCTCAGGGAAAATTTACTAAACACCAAGGGGATATATGAAAATAAACACAAAATTCATAAGGAATCAGCTTCCTCCTGTGACACAAAAAACACTGCACTATATACAAAGGCTCATAAGAAAAAAGAGCCTCGTGCTAGATCCAAACAAGGTGTGGCCTCAGACACTATTTGAGTCTCTTGCTCTTGTCCATTTCGTTTTTTTTCTTTTACTCCAGAATCCCAGAAATAGTTTTTACTTGTTTCAAACTCCTGCTTTTGGCTCCAGAAGGTATAGTACCTTTTCCTTCCTTCCTTTCTCTCTTTTCTTTCCATCCTTCCAACTGTCAAGATAATTTTCCTTCCTTGAATAAAAAGAAAGATGTGAGATTCTCAGAGGGGATGGATTATTGGTCACTTCCTCTTGAAAAAAGCTAACTGTGATTCAGTGCAGTATAATGCCTCAGAGTCCTCTGAAACTTGATAAATGCAGATTTGTAGATCCAGCACACGAAAATTCTGAGTCAGTTAGTTTTGCCTGGAATTCTGAAGTGTGCATTTTTCAAAATGCCACTGTGGTTTTCTCATGTGGACTATGAACCATAGACCATAATTTAAGAGCCAATAATATACTGGGAAAAGCATGTGCTTTGAAGTAGGCAAGATGGTGATATCCCAGGTTTGTCATCTACTAGTTATACTACACTGAAGGAATTTTCTAATGTTTGAGCCTCAGTTTGTATTTTTGTGCCTCAGTTTATATTTTTGCTTTAAAATATAAGAAATATAAAAAAAATAAATAAATAAGAAATAACCAGAAAGGTACATGAAATGCAAATTTTCAGCTTGGCCAGTGATTAGAAGAGCACAATCTGTGTGAGAACCTCTGGCTCAAGACATAATATAACCAGCTCCCTAAGGTGATTATTCTCAATCATCACTGCCTCCTGCCCGCTCGCAATAGCCACTCTTCGGAATTTTAAGGGACTCCTTTCCTTGTTTTTCCTTCACAATTGTATTACCTTTGTACCTCTAACATACATGATTGATTTCTAGCTTCTTTTTGAAGTATATACAAATGGTATGATGCACTACTCATTACAATGCGTTTAGCTTCTTTTACTCAACATTATGCCTTTAAGATTCACCCATGCTATTGTGTTTCTGTAGTTTCTTTCAGATGCTCTATAATGCCCATGGTTTGAGTATGACACACTGTGCTTCTCCATTATATTACTGGTGGGGAATGATTGCTTCCTGTTTGGACTTTTTTTGGACATTTCATTCTATATTCTTTTGCATGTATCCTGGTGCATATAAACATATTTCTGTAGCTTAGGAAATCTTTTTCTAGGAACAGAAAGGTATATCTTTCTGTATCTTTCTAGGTGTATCTTCAGCTATAATCAGGACTGAAAAATTGTGTTCGAAGTGGTTTTATAAATCTATATTCTTATTAACTGTGTGTAAAATTCTGATAGCTTCACTTCCTCACCAATATTTGGTATCATCAAAACATTTTAATTTTTGCCAATCTGGCGGACTCATATTAATATCATTGCAGTTTTAGAATTAATTTTGATTTAAATTTATATTTCCCCATAATTAATCAGGTTGAAAATATTATTTATAGGTATATTAGCCCTTCTTTTGTGAAGTGCCTGTTCACATCCCACACCATTCTTTTCTATTAGACTCTTATTCTTTCTCTTATTAATTTTGAAGATATTTACAAATTTTGGTGAAAGTTTTTTAAATTTAATTTTATTTTTTCAGTGTTCCAAAATGTATTGTTTATGTACCACATCAGCTCTGCTGGTCCATGTAATACATGCCCTCCTTAATACCCACCACTAGGCTCAGCCATCCCTCCATATCTTCCCCTCTAAAATCCTGTTTGTTTCTCAGAGTCACACTCTCTCATGGTTTGTCTTCCCCTCTGATTTCCCCCAATTCACTTTTCCTTTCCTTCTCCTAATGTCCTCCATGTTATTCCTTATATTCCACAACCAAATGAAACCATACGATAATTGCCTTTCTCTGTTTGACTTATTTCACTCAGCATAATCTCCTCCAGTCCCATCTGTATTGATACAAAAACTGGGTATTCATCTTTTCTGAAGGCTGAGTAATATTCTGTTGTGTATATGGACCACATCTTCTTCATTCATCTGCTGATGGACATCTTGGCTCTTTCCACAGTTTGGCCATTGTGGACATTGCTGCTTTGAACATTGGGGTACGTATGGCCCTTTTCACTACATCTGTATCTTTGGGGTAAATACCCAGTAGTACAATTGCAGAAGCCTTTTGTTGATGACGTGTCAAAGACAGATTTTCACATGGTGGCTATCCTTTTTCCTTTCTTTATGTTGTCATTCAATGATTTCAAAAACATAGTCAAATTCATGCATTGTTTTAATGCTTTCTTGTTTTTTTTTAATGTATTTTTTTAACCTAGAGATCATAACGATATTCTGAATTATACTACTGCTGATATGAATTGATTTTTTGTGCATTAAGTGAGATAGAATTTGGTTTCTTCCACTTTTTCCCTACAGTATGGATAGCCAACTATTCCAGCCTCATTTCCTGAAAAGACCACCTTGCTTTCCCTGCTCGGCAGTCTGCCTTTGTCATAAATCAAGGGTTCGTACATCTGCTTCTATTCTACAGCACTTGCTTTTTCTGAGATAGGACCACACTCATTCCCACAGTTTAAGGCTAAATCTTCACTCTTAATCAAGTGACTCTCCCCTTGACTCTCCAGAGTTTCTTTGCTGTTTTCTGTTTATCATATTTTCCTATAAGTTTTGGAATCAGGTTTTCAAGTTCCTCCAAAAATGAAAACAGTATTTTTTAAGTATTCAGGTTTTCATTACAATTGTATTGAATCCATAAATCATTTGGGGAAGAATTGACAACATTTGAAATGCTGAGACTTCCAGTCCACTCCAACATGATTTATGTCTCCCCCATCCCTATATTTTTTGAGCTGTTTCTCTCATTATAATTTTATAGCTTTCTTTGTTGCATCTTACCTATCCCTGGGGGGATATACTTCTTAAGTATTTAATAATTTTTCTGTAGATTCTTTTGCATTCTCTGTATATTGACCACAATAACATCATAACATTTTAATTTCTTCTTTCAAGTTTTAAAACACTGTTTATCTTATCTTACTGCCCTGGCCAAGACCTCTAGTACAGTAATAAACAGAAAGAGACATAGCATGCACCTGTTTTTTACCCAATCTTAAGGGAAAACATGTATCCAATTATGGTATTTGCTGTAGATAGAATTAAGTAGTAAAGAAAAAAAATAAAAGTTATCAGGACTCCTATCAATCTCTCGCTTCTACAGCTTTCTTTCTAGCACCTCTCACTACCTCCAGGCACGAGTATCAA
>PITA01033514.1:0-12675 GCA_004023965.1 Spilogale gracilis | reverse complement strand
ATATGTGTACTTTAGAAGTCATCCAAGGTCTCAGACTCCATGGGAGTATCACTTTGCTGAGGTCTTTCTACTCCTGTACTCAGCTTCCACCTTCCAAACCCTCAGCCCTTCCTGATCTGATCTTTTGCTTTCATTTCAACTTGATTACTGTGTTCTCCAGGTACCCCACCACCGCCCCTTGTCAGGAATCTGTTAATGCGCCTTTCTCCAGATCACAGTCGTGAACTGCCATTTCTCAAACATATGAAACATTTGTCACCTGTGTGTTGTCCAATTGTCCAGTTATTCCAGCAGCAGAGTTAGTAAAATCCACGTTTCCAGTTCCAGGGATGGACAAAAGTCCTGAGGAAACACATGCTACCAATTTCCCCTTATCAGTCTGATTTTTAGCGTCCTTCTGGATGTAGGAAAGACATTAAAGTTCAAAGCTGAAAGCCAGAAAGAAATCTTGAGATGTCTTTGGTGCAAAAAAGTGTTTTTATTAGAGTACGGGACAGGACTTGTGGGCAGAAAGCTGCAGTGGGATGAGGAGGAGCAGCCCATGATATACTTCCAAGTTTGGAGGGGGTTAGGGGTAGCGTAAGCCTCCCAGGTATTTTGGAAACAAAGTTTCCCAGATACTGATGGAGTTACTGTGGGAGTTGGAATAATGTTAGCTAAGATTGTCTATTGCCTTTAGCCAGTGTTAACCTGTAGGCAGCCCAGTACCTAGAGGAATGTCACTCTGCCTGTTTCAAGGACTTGTCAATGGGCTGTTAGATAGTAAAGACATAGAATAACTTTTCTTCTGCCTTTGTCTCACACATCCCCTATCATAACCCCAGGATCATTATCCACTCGTTTTCAGATCAGATTTCTAGATATTCTGATGTAAGTGTCTTCGGGAAGATACTTATTCTTCAATCTTTCTAAAAGTTAGTGTTCCATTGTTTTTGGTAACCCCTTATATCTAGTGCCCACATACTGCTTAGAGTATATCATCCATCAGAAAATCATACTTTGATGAGTGTAACTGATTTGGGAAGCAAAGGCAAAAGAATAAAAAGTAAATTTCCTTATTGCCTACAGTGCATTGACAAGCACTTGAAACAAATATTGAGTTACCTTCCTCTGGAGCTCAGCTGCCTCAGTGTGTATAATACTTTGTTAAAGGTAAAAGGCAGGGGCGCCTGGGTGGCTCAGTTGGTTAAACGACTGCCTTCGGCTCAGGTCATGATCCCGGAGACCCGGGATCGAGCCCCACATCGGGCTCCCTGCTCGGCGGGAAGCCTGCTTCTCCCTCTCTCAATCCCCCTGCTTGTGTTCCCTCTCTGGCTGTGTTTCTCTCTGTCAAATAAATAAAATCTTAAAAAAAAAAAAAAAAAGGTAAAAGGCAATCTTGGCTTCACATAGCCTTCCTCTGGGAACTCAGATGCCTCAGAGTTACTACTTCCCTAAAAGTGAAAGGCAATTGTAGCTTAACATTACCCCAACCCCCCAAGATCCTACCCCAACCCCCCAGGATCCTACAAGTCTACTTTAACATATAATAATTAGTTGGATACTTTATCTCTACCCCCAAGTAATATGTTGACAATCATCTTCCAAACATCTGACCCACTGATCTACATCTGAGAGGTCTCATGACTGAGCTTTTACTAAACAGTAAAAAATGACCTTTTCCTAACCATAGCTACCCCCTCAAGGTCCTAAAAACCTTGTCTCCAAAATACCTGGGAGGCTTATGCTTTCCCTAACCCTCTCAACTTGATCGTAAATAATGGGCAGCTCCTTATGAGCCCAGTGCAACTCTTTCTGCCCATGAATCCCGTCCCTGTGTTTTAATAAAACCACTTTTGCACCAAAGATGTCTCAAGAATTCTCTCTTGGCTGTTGGCTCCAACACCCAACATCTTCTTTACATCATAAAAACTGAGTGTGAACAGGATTTTTACAAGGTTTCTACCGACTCATTCTGCATGTTAAACTCTATGAAGCTCATGTTGAAAGATAATAGGACTAGGTGTCCTAACTCTCAGAATTTGCTTGTTTACTGTATGTGTATGTGTTGCTTTAAAGTAGTACCATTTGTCAGTTTCCTTATCTCGAACATCTGCATAAAGAAACAGTTTGTAACAAGCCCAGAAAGGTCTATTAATCATTTCAGTAATTTACTTTTCTATGGAAGAGAATTATCTTCATTATTGTTCCCAATATATTTTACTGAATTTTAAAAATCGCCTCATATTTTATTTGATATTTTCTCAAGTTTTTCGTATCATTTTAGTTAATTCTATACATTAGGGAGGTTTATGAATCATGGAAAATCTAAAGTCCCTTGAGAAATAGTGTTCTCTCAGGCTTCACTAGTTACCCTATAACGTGGAAGTGGTGATTGATTTCCCTAGAGGCCCATGTAAAGTGTATACATATAAATAACGGTCCCTTCTATCCAAATTTGCCTTCTTGGAGGAAAATAATTAATACGTTAAAACTGTATTTACTATTTGGTTATTTTGCTTGTTTTGCATTAATACATAAGATTTGCCTTCAATTATTTTACCTGGGGTTACCTTCAGATCTATACTATTAATATAATAACTCTGTGTATCAGATAATCATTAACTTAAATAATTTTTGACTAAAGAACGAAAAGCCAAAGAATAGGTAGGAGGTTTCTAAAGCTGAAAGTTTAAAATACTTTTTGATAAGCTCAACTTCTTTTGTAATTTTTTCCTCTTAATTTCCTCATATGGAGTAGACCAGTTAGAAAATTTGTCTTAAATCTGACAGAATCATATGAGTTTTAAAAATGTTAGAGGTGATTACATCTAACTCCTCACCCTATCATTCAATTCTATTTCCATATCACCTTAAATTTTGCAGAGGATGGGCATCCCTGAAAAAATAATACAGTTGAATGCCTAAATTCCTTTTGAAAGTGCCATTTTTTAAAGTTATGCTTACAATGAAAACTGTCTATGATAGATAATCTTACCTTGAGTAAATGTTTTTCAATTTGTGTTTTGAAAAGGTGAGTCAGATATTTCTCTGAGAGCTCTGACCAATGCAACTTTATGCAGTGATAGAAATGTCTATAATTTGTGCTATTCAAGATAATGGTTACTAGTCATATATGGATATTGAGCACTCAAATGGGGACTAGTGCACAGAATTGGAATTTGATTCAGTTTCTATTTAAATATTTATGTGACTAGCTACTGCATAGGAGTTCAGATGTGATGGACAAATGTTATATTTAATTTTGAAAAGTCTGGGATTCACATTATTTGTTGAAAGGACTCGTGCACTTTGCTAAATGCTTTGGTAGCTTCTAAGCAGCATATGAGAAGTTGTAAAAAAAAATTATGGGTTAGTAATTTATCAAAGAAAATGTTAAATCACCCATATGCATTAACATTTAAATACCATTTCAAGTAAAATGAACTAGAGTGTTGAAATGAGCAAAAGGTAAACTGACTGATTAAAGTATTTTCTATGATTTATATTCATCCACATCTTTGCCTAAAAAAAATCTCACAAAGCAATTACCTATCAATAAATTGCTTATTTACCTACTTATATATCTTCTATTACTTATCTATCATCTACCCATTATCTATATCATCTTTCTCTTATTTATCTATCTTACTATCTTATATCTATCATTTGAGTTCTTATATGCTCAAGCAACATTTAGAATTTTCCTTGTAATATCTCCTATTTTTTTCAATAATCAAGTGATGTAGGTGTAATTATATGCAGTCTGAGAGAAGGTAAATGAATTTCCCGAAGTCAATAAGTCAGCAAGTGATAGCAACATATTTGAATCATTGGGTTAATGTGAACCACTTCTCTTTGGTGGCAACTCAAATTTATTACTTAAGTCAATAAAATATAAATAAGCCAAATTTTACCATTGTTTTTATTTCATTTCTAAAAATACATTCTTAAATATAAAATATGAGAAAAAGAGTTCTAATCTATTATGGATATATTAGTTCTTACAGAAATAGTATACAAATTAATAAAATTTATAAGAAACCAAACTAATGAAAATTGTATTTAAAAAACCAAGGTGGCCATATATATTTATCATTATATAAAGGATATGAGAAAAGTGTTCCAGAACAATAGATGACTGTGGCTATATACATTTTAAATTTTATCTTTTCTCTATATGTTGTGTGTGAGAACTTTCCTATACATAGGCCTATATTTTTACATACATGCATAGAGAAAATAATTAAGTATATCAAGTAGTATACACATTATCTGTCTAAGAATTTATATAATGAGAAGTTAATAACAAAAACAAATGTATACTGTATTTACTCAGGACCTCAGGTAACTTCCCAAATCTTCTAACTGTTTCATTTAGGCAAGATATAGTTTTCAGTGCTCTAGGTGTCAGAGAATGTGATTCCACTGAGGCAGGTCCTTCCGTGCTGCTCATCGGGTGGCATCAGAAGAGGCCAGAGATCCACATACTTTAAGGAGTATCGTGGCATCATCTTGAAGGACAAGCCTTGCAGTATAATCTTTGCCAATTCTCTAGTTACATCAGAGCATGTTTGTGGATTAACTGCATAGTTAGAGTACAGTTGATTTTAGCTCTTCTTGTAATTTACTTCTTTTTTATTTAAAAGTGAAGAGTTGAAAACAAGGCTTGAATTTAATTTTGCAATTTCCTTTCACTTGTCATTAGTGTCCCTCTGCTGATATCACCTTCCCATAGAGGTAGGCGCTTTAGGGGTAGACTGAAATTTTTGAGAGCATAAATGTTTTTGCACATGTTTCCTTACGGGATAGAATCAAAAGTAACACTGAAAAAAATTAAGAGTCTCATTAAGTTTCTACAAGGACATTTTTAGGTCCTGGGTGGTTCGTTGGTTAAGCATCTCCCTTGGGCACAGGTTGTGATCTCAGGATCCTGGGATCTCCCAGACGGGATTCCCTGCTCAGCGGAGGGTGTTTCTGCCTCTCTCACCCACTCCTCTTCCCCCCTGCTCATGCTCTCTCTCTCTCAAATAAATAAATAAAATCTTTAAAAATAAATAAATGAGACAGATTCAGCAAAATAATAATGTATTCAAAGACACAACTCTATATATGTTTCTATTGGTCTTTAATAAATAATAGATTGTCCTGTCCCTTCTAATCCCCTTATTTTTTTCATCCCAGATTTCAAGAAAATGAAGGACCAAATGGCCGAAGAGAATTTCACAGCTATTACTGAATTTATTCTTTTGGGACTGACTGACCGTACTGACTTGAAATTTTTTTGTGTGTGTTGTTCTTGGTGATTTATGCCATCTCCTTGGTGGGGAATCTGGGCATGATTTTCATAATCCTAATCACTCCCAAACTGCATACACCCATGTACTTTTTCCTCAGCTGCCTTTCATTTGTAGATGCCTGCTATTCATCTGTTATTGCACCAAAAGTGTTGGCCAGCCTCTGGGCTGTGAGGGAAACCATCTCATTCTCTGCCTGCATGGTGCAGCATTTGTTTTTTGGGATGTTTATCACCACAGAAACCTGTTAGTGATGGCATATGACCGCTATGTGGCCATTGTCAACCCTTTGCTGTACACTGTCACCATGTCTAAGAGGAAGTGTGTAGGGCTGGTCACTGGGTCATTCATAGGTGGACTGATTAACTCATTGACACACACAATAAGCTTGGGGAGACTATCCTTTTGTGGGCCCAATGTTGTCAGCCACTTCTTCTGTGATATTCCTCCACTGTTAAAGCTGTCATGTTCTGATACTTCCATGAATGAATTATTGCTCATAACCTTCTCTGGAGTCATTGCCATGACCAGCTTATTGATTGTGATCATTTCCTTCATGTTCATTGTTTTTGCTGTCCTGAGGATCCACTCAGCAGCAGGCAGACAGAAAGCCTTCTCCACCTGTGCCTCCCACCTGACTGCTGTGACCATATTCTACAGTACCGTAAGCTTTAGTTACCTCTAGCCAGGTTCCCAGTATTCTGTAGAACAGGAGAAGGTGGTTTCTGTGTTCTATACACTAGTGATTCCCATGTTAAACCCACTTATTTACAGTCTAAGAAACAAAGACGTAAAGGATGCGGTGGGAAGAGCCATAGAAATGAAACACTTCCCCTGTTAATCTCAAGTCCCTGCTGACCTTATAACTATCCAGCAGTCACTTCTTCTGTGAATTTCATGAATGTTAAACATTTAAGGATTCTACACACTTATTTGTTGTATAAGGACACAGCCAGAAAAGGCAAGCGGTTTAATTCATAGAGTTACATCACAAAAACAATAGTTTGTTATATAAATCCTCTGATATTCTAGGATGTGAATCTCTGAAAATTTCATTTTCTGTGTGTGTATTAAAGAAAATAATTGTATAACATTCGCAATTAAGGACATAAAATAGGGTACTTACTTACTAAAAAATAATTTTTTTCTCAAAGATCTAAGACTACAGATATAATTGTGTAGCTGAAATTTGCCTTCATTAACTTGTATTTTAATCGAATGAGTTATGGTGATATTACAATTGGTAATAAATATGTAGTTGGTCTTCACCCAATTTCTGGCACAGAGCTCCAAAACCCCTTGGAATTTGGGAAGTGATAAGAGCAAAAAACAATATCATCTGTTATGTTAATGGGTAACTTTTGGAAAGTACCTCAGGATGGGGGCTGTTGCTAGGGGGACAGACCATGAATAGATGGATAGAAATTTCAGTTCTACATGCTGATTTCTGGGGATTGAGAGGGGCTGGAGATTAAATCAATTATCAATGACCAATGATTTAATTGATCTTATTGTGTAATAAAGCCTCCACAAATACCCAAAAGGAGTGGGTTTAGAATGCTTCCACATTGGTGAACCAGAATACTTCCAAATGCCACTGTCCCAGTCCCCAAACTCAATGAGGACAGAAGCTCCATTTGGGGGAACTTTCTCTACATATATCTTCATCTGGCTGTCGGTTCATCCTTTGGAATTCTTTGTAAAGCACCAGTAATCTAGTGAGAAAACTATTTATCTGAGTTGTGAGAGCGCCATAGTAAATGTATGAAGACCATGAATAGGATCTATGGAACCTGTAGTTTGTACTCAGTTGGTCAGAAGCAATCTGGTCTTGGGTTGGGTTGAATTGTAGGAATTCTTGCTGGTGGCTATTTCTTGCCACAAACATCAGCAGAATATGGCTGAAGAGGGGGATTTCTCAGGCTGCCCAAAATTGCTGAGCAATGTTAGAAGCTCTCAGTTCTGACCACCAGTATAGAATGTTCTGACTGAAAATTACATGAAGATATAGCTGTGAAAAAAAATGTAGGAAAACCCAACATACATGCACACACTAAAATCTGGGTACAGAGTCATTCCATTTCAGCTTTTCAAAAGACTTGTTATTTGGTCCATGTTTCTTGCTTTTGTAGGTCTTACTCTCTGAAGAGGGAGGGTGATTGACTTTTGAGTACTTTTGAGATTTTTCACAGGAACCTCAGGATTTCCATTTCAAATGTTTTAGTTCTAGCTCTGTGTTTCCAATCAATTAAAGAGCAACTGTCTAGTAAAATTCAAACCCTTCTCCCTTTTAAACATCTTCTTCCTCTTCATTCAAGATTTAAAACAAAAAAATGCCATGAAAACACACTGGAAACTTATCACTTACAAAAATTCCATTGAATACACTTAAAAATCAGACTATGTAAGCTAATGCGTATTTACTTAGCTCTGTAATTACTCAGTGATTGCTAACTTCCCTTCATTTATTAATGCCAAATTTTATTATTAACAAACAAAAATAAATTTGAGGGAAATAAATTTGCATTAAATTAAATTAAAAAGTCCAATTTTTCTGTATTTTTTAATTCTAATACTGTTAAGGTCAGTAATTGCCATCTGGGTTCCTCAAAACCCATGAGTCAGTTGAAGAAATATTCAAGAGATTTTGTTGTTGTTGTTGTTGCTAATTTGTAATTGATAGGCCAAGCAAATTCAACTGTTTAACAAAAGTCTCTATAAATAGGAACAAACTGGGTGCCTGGGTTGCTCAGTTAGGAGCCTGGATTCTGCTCAGGTCATGATCCCAGTGTCCTGGGATCAAGCCCTGCATCAGGCGCCCTGCTAAACTAGGAGTCCACTTCTCCTCTTCATTCCTGCTCGTGCTCTCTCTCACCATCTCTGTTTCCCTCAAATAAAAAAGTAAAATCTTTTTTAAAAATAGGAAGAAACAGTTTCAGATATTCCTGTAATAAGATTGTACAAGTTTACAATTGTAAAACGATTATATAAATATACTCTTTACAACTAGATTTTAGAATGTATATGATATGGATATGAATTGATTTAAAATATTTATAATAATCAGGAAAGATAAGAAGTTGGTGCCACAAAATTATTTCCAACAACAATTAACAGTTTTCATAATTATATTATGAATAATGCATACTGTCAATATATACAGAATATATATATTGCATATTATGAATATACAGAAGACATTCATAACTCATTTCATTGTGTTTCACTTGATTGCACTTCACAGGTATTGCTCTTTTTTTACAAATTAAAGCTTTGTGCAAATCCTGCACTGAGCAAGTGTATTGGCCCCATTTTTCCAACAGCAGATGCTCATTTTGTCATATTTTGGTAATCTTCACAAAATTTCAAAATTTTTCATTATTATTATGTTTGAACTGCTACAATCACGTAATAAAACTTGAATGGATTTGAGGCAGGTAGAACAGGGAAATATTAGGAAACAGAAGGAAGAAGGGCTGAGAACAAGGTGTGAGGTCAGCATTTCCTTGTTCTACCTACCTTATTCCAGGATTCCCCCAGTCTCAGGATCAGATGGGATTGTCTCTTCTGGATGAACAAAGAATGTGATTCTCTTGAGATGGACACTTCTCCTGGTAAAGATGCTGTGGAGATTGTTGAAAGAACATCGATGGATTTAGAATAGTACATGAACAAAGTTGATAAAGCATGGCAGGATTTGAGAGGATAGATGGGAATTTTATAGTTCTACCATGGGAAAAGCACTATCAAAAAGAATTGCATACTAAAGAGAAATTCATTTGTGAAAGGAAGGATCCATCAATGCCGAGAATTTCATTGTCTTATTTTAAGAAATAGCCTGAGCCTCCCCAGGCTTCAGCAAGCGCTGCCCTATCTGTGAGCAGCCAGCAACATGGAGGCGATTCCCTCCACCAGCAACAGGATTATGACTCCCTGGAAACTCAGAGCTTTATCGGATTATGGTGAGCATTTTCATCAATAAAGTATTTTTTATTTTTATTTGTATTTTTTAAGATTTTATTTATTCTTTTGACAGAGATAGAGAGAGAGAATGCCAAAGCAGAGGGGACAGCAGAGGGAGCAGGAGAAAGAATCTCTCTGCTGAGCAGGGAGCCCAATGCAGGGCTTCATCCCAGGACCCCAGAGCCAAAGGCATTCACTTAACTGACTGAGCCACCCAAGTGCCCCACTAAAGTATTTTTTAAAATTAAGTTCTGTACATTTTTTTTAGACATAATGTCATCACGTACTTAATAGAGTACACAGTGTAGTGAACACAAGTTTTATAGGCACTGGGGAATTCATGGATTCATTTGCCTGACTTTAGTGTGGTATTGGCTTTATTGCAGCAGTGGAACGTGATCCGCAATATCTCCTAGGTATGCCTGTACCATTTATTGAGAATTGTCCTGATTCTTGTAACCTTCCCAAGGCTGCTGATCACAGTGATTAGGCCAATAAAAGGAATAAGGTATGACTCAGGAATGTCTATCAACCCCATCAAAAGAAGCTTCATGAATCAACTTTATATAGATAGTTATTGAAAGAGCTGCTGAAAACCAGAGGTATCAGAACAACCAAGTGGGGAATAAGGACTTACCCTTCTATCTGAGGTCATAAGGCAGTTCCCTCCTTCCGCTGCTAGAGCATTATCAGAGAAATTCAATTAAACAGGCAATATAATATAAAACCCAATGTCTTATGATATAAAAATGTTTAAGTTTCAGATCTGTAAATGACACCAGACACAGAGGTACACATATTGTATAAGTATACATGAAACGCCTAGATGGGTGAAATTGTAGGACCAGGAGCAGGAAAGACATTCTTGTTGCTTGAGGCTGGGGTTCGAGCATATTGACAGGAAATGAGGACTAACTACTAAGAGGTACAAGTCCCCTTTCTGGGATAATGAATTGTCCTAAAATTGATTGTGCTGTTGATTGTACAACTCTGAATATGCCACAATCACTGAATTGTACACTTATAATGAGTATATTATGTGGCTTCTAAATTATATCTTCATAAAAGTGCTATAAAAATAAAATTAGCCACAGGGAAAAAAATCAGTTTATGTGCCTATTACTACATCAGAATCAGGAGGTTGATCTATATAATCCACCATGCAAGAGACAGAAGCTACATTTATTAATAGTTATTAAATTCTTTATGGCTAGACAAAAATATATGAAGTTTGATGACTTTGTAGAAAATAAAGCCTTGTAAGATGTCTTTTTATTTTTCTATTTCTAAATCACTTAAAAAAAAATAAGTCTGGATGGGAGGAGGGAAGATGGCAGAAAGTCAGGTGACCGCATTTTGGGAAGTCCCTTGAAGTGAGCTCAATTCCTGCAGAAAACACTGAAGGAACACTGTGAGCACCCATGAAATCAGCCTGAAATGTGACATTTTGCACTTCTGGATTGCCATGGGAGACAAGGAGCATCAGCAAAGAGGTAGAGAAAAGTGAGAGCAATTGGAGGGTTAACCCCAGAGACATGGGGTGTGGGGGAAGAGGCCGCAGAGCAGGCCCATTTGTAGGCAATACCCTAGCATGAAAGTGCTCTGTGTTCGGGGAACAGCAGATTATGGTCTGATTCAAAGCCTGAAGGGCAGCCGGGGAATCAGGGATATAGATCTGCAGAGAGAAAGTACGCTCTGGTGCCAAGCAAGGGAACCTGGCAGAGCTGGGAACGCAGCAGAGCTGGCAGTGTGGAGTCTATTTTTCATTTTCCCACCACTGCAGCCAGGGAAACAGGGATCACAGGAGAGAAAGAGTACCCGGTGCTGTATGAGTGAAAGCTGAGGAGACAGCGGTGCAGAGTCTATCTTTCCTCAGCTGCTTTTCTTTCCTGCTTCTCTCCACCCCATGGGCCAGGAGGGAACCCCCCAGGGAAGGCAATTTTGCAAACTTGCACAGGACATGTGGGGCTGTGGGACCTCAGTCCCTCCTGCCTGGAGGTCACACAGACTCCCTGGGCAGAGACAAGGTCGTGCGGTTTTGTGGTGTGGGAGTGAAACGACAAGCGTGGGCTTTGGACAGAAATCAAACCAGCCTCTGTGCCTGCCCAACTGTGACAGGCAGCCAAGGTGGAGGCTGTGCGTCCCCACGACCATCATCCAGAGGGTTGCTTTAGGGGCTCTCTCTGGGAAGGAGGTCTGGGCGCAGACATCTTTCTCTGACCTGACTTCCTCAATAGTTGAAAAAGGCCTTAAAAGAACACCCCCCCAGAGAACTGAACCCTGACAACCTGGTTACAATAGACTTCAGTCCCTAAGAAGGGGGCAGGGAGACGCAGCCCAGGTAGAAGGGACTGAAAACAGCAAGGCAGACCCCGCCCCTAGAAGGCAAGCCAGAAGCACAGAAGGACAACACCCAAACTGTAAAACCCCAACATCAGGGGGAAAGGCAATTTATTAAACTCCTGGTTCTGCTCCAGAAGTTGTTCGTATTATTGATACAGTTTTTCACCTTATTTGCACTTTTAAAGTTTTTCTATTTTTACTTTTTTTATAAAGATTTTATTTATTTATTTGACAGAAAGAAACACAGCGAGAGGGAACACAAGCAGGGGGACTGAGAGAGGGAGAGAGGCTTCCCTCCCAGCAGGAAGCCTGATATGGGACTAGATCCCGGATCTCCAGGATCATGATCTGAGCCAAAGGCAGTGGCTTAACCAACTGAGCCACCCAGGTGCCCCTATTTTTACTTTTAAAGTTTCCATTTTAAACTTAAAAATTCATTCTCACAGTTTTTGTTCTTTTACTTTTTAACCCAATTTTTATCACAACGTGATAATCAATACTACACTCCATAACAATTTTTTATCTTGAAATTTTTTCAAACACATTCCTGTATTTTCTGTTGCTGTTGTTGTTGCCTCTTCTTTGCTTGTTTACCTGTTTTTTCCTTTCTTCTCTCTTCTTTCTTTTATTTTTTCTTTTAAATATACATACAGTTATAAGCTTCAAAGTAATCCTACATCCCAATTCAATACTATCCCTATATACAACCAGTTCTAATCTCACTATATCTTTAGAAAGTGGGCTCCTCCAACAATAATAACAAGAAAAACTCATGAGGATCTGAAACACTTTCCTTGCCAAAAAGGAGTGTCTGCCCTCACCTTCCCACTCTGGTCTGTCAGTGTTTCTGTGTAATTGTTTTTGCTTTTGTATCATATAAATACTGATCTTGGGGGTCATTCAGGTTGGCTTTTGCTTTTGGTCTCTTCATTTACTCTTGATAGCCTTTTTCTTTATCCTATAGAAGTTTTGTACCATAAAAATTCTACCACTGGACCCCACTCTGACAGGGGTTTCTTTTCTTGCTTCCTTTCTTCCTTTCTCTGTTTTCTTTCTTCTTCATTTTTGTGGTGAATTCTGATTGCTCAAAAAA
>PITA01033513.1:0-12674 GCA_004023965.1 Spilogale gracilis | reverse complement strand
GCTCAGTTGGTTAAGCCACTGCCTTCGGCTCAGGTCATGATCCTGGAGACCCGGGATCGAGTCCCACATCGGGCTCCCTGCTCGGCGGGAAGCCTGCTTCTCCCTCTCTCACTCCCCCTGCTTGTGTTCCCTCTCTGGCTGTGTTTCTCTCTGTCAAATAAATAAAATCTTTAAAAAAAAAAAAAAAAAAAAAAAAAAAGAATATGTTCTGCCAGTGTTCATGTTAATTTCTGGGGATATTTAGGATGATTTGATTGTTACTTAGAAGTATTGATGGAAAAAAAAATGGTATTGATGGAATGAGGTGAGCCTAGGTTCCTCCTCCTCCACCACCATCTTTCAAATGCCTCTGATAGTCACTTTGATGAATATAATCTGCCTACAAAAACAGATATGCAATTATCTGATAAGGCAACCTAATAGGCAATTGATTTGATTTAAAACTACATTATTAAGGAAAATTATAGTTTCATTACTGATTGTGACAAAATAATATTTTTAATAAACACTCTAATGGATTAAGTGGATTTTAAAAAGAAGAGTTTTATTTCTGCCTCAGGACATTTAAAATGGCCAAGAAACAGTGTAATTGGAAGAGTATAATATATTGTGAATGAATTTCTGTGTTAACGAGACAAAAATCCTAGGAAGAAACAGAAGAATTTTGATACACATATTAAGACTCATATTTTAAAATGTTGATATTCACACCACACTACAATCCTAATTCCTTGTTCATAAATGGTATGGATACTCCTTTAACATTCAGGATTTCAATGTCCTTACTGTGAACCATGAAAAGAAACAAAAGTACAAAAGCGGTTTACCTAGAATTATGTTTTATCTGCCTCCTTAGCCTTCACAGTAAATGTGTTTTGGTGATATATTTTCTGTAGATTTCTATGTATTCCAAAAGAAAATCTTTGTGGCATGGTTACAGAGCTATATTTAACACAACAAAGGATTGACAGGATGCTTTACAAAATAGAAACAACCCAAAGATGTGTGTTTTAATACTGTTATATAGATTTGTCCTGGCTTAGTAAAACAAAGCCCACACAGTGAAATAGAACATGTTTCACTAATAGAAATCTGCTGTATATTTTATGCTGTAAGACTGTTTTGTCTTTATTTTCTATGAATTTTTTATTTATTTATTAGACAGAGGGAAAGTACAAGCAGGGGAGGGATAGGCATAGGGAGAGGGAGAAGCGGTCTCCCCACTGAGCAGAGAGACTGATGCAAGGCTACATCCCAGACCCTGGGATCATGACCTAAGCCAAAGGCAGACAGATGTTTAGTTCACTGAGCCACCAAGGCTTTGTCTTTTTTTTTTTTTTTTTAACATTGCATCTTAGAGGAACTAAAAAAATGATTGTACCTTGTTTAAACTACACAGTCATTTGTTAGATTTCTCTAGAAATACAGTGAATAATTAGGGTGAGAATCATTATTTATGCTAATATATTCTACTCTGTGCTAGGTCACATGGAGAATGAAATATAAACATGTTCTGATCTCTAAAAAAATAAAAAAGCATTGTGTAATCTAGTGGCTAAATGCTTTGATAGATGATCAGTGTTACAGACTGTCATATATTGAACACCCACTTGAAATTCTATTAGTCCTCTTAAACTTAACATTTTCTAATCTGAGCTCCTATTTCCTTTTCCCTCTTAACCCTAACATGCTCCATCCACAGTGTTCTCCACCTCAAAGAGTATCCTATTCTTCTAGTTGTCAGGTTACAAGTCATTCTTGATTCTTCTCTTTCTCTCATACTCCTCATCCACACATTTAGTAAATTATGGTTACCTTACTTTTAAAATATTTTCATAATATGAACTTTTACTACTAGTACTCCTATCAGCAGTTTGGATCTACCATCTTCTAAATGTTTGTAATAGCCTTCTAGATGGCTTCTTGTTTTTTGTTTTTTGTTTTTTGTTTTTTTTAGGTGTATCTGATGCTTTAATTCTTACTCTTTTTTTAACATTTAAATTTTTTTTTACATTTTTTAAAATTTTTTCAGTGTTCCAAGATTCATTGCTCATTCCCCACACCCAGTGCTCCATGAAATATGTGCCCTCAGTACCCAGCACCCTGTTTACTTTGAATTCTGGCTTTACTGTGAATGAAATGAAGAGCCATTCAAGGCAGTGTTTTGATCAGATTTGAGTGACATATGCTAGATTAGATTTAAAGTACTCATTCTGATTGCTTCACATATGGACCCAGAATTGTTTCATAGCCTAGAAGGAAATACATAGCCTGCCCTATCTATAGACCTCCTTCTCTTCTACTTTATGCCTTGTTCACCTAACTCTTGACATTTCCTCTAACATTCCAGGCCTATGCTTGCCCGACTGACATTGGTCCAGTCTTCTGCCTGTAGCTCCCCACATAGGTGCTTGATGCCCTCTCTAACCATCTTCAGGCTTTTCCTGATTCTCACCTTCTCAGATAGGTTTTCTTAAACTACTTTAATTAACATTATAACCTGTGCCCTTTATCCCATTTCACTTCATTATTTCTTTCATTTCTTTTTCTTTTTTTTTAATATTTTATTTATTTGACAGAGAGAAACATAGCCAGAGAGGGAACACAAGCAGGGGGAGTGAGAGAGGGAGAAGCAGGCTTCCCGCCGAGCGGGGAGCCCGATGTGGGACTCGATCCCAAGTCTCCAGGATCATGATCTGAGCCGAAGGCAGTCATTTAACCAACTGAGCCACCCAGGTACCCCTATTTCTTTCATTTCTAACCCATTTTTTATGTTTTGTTATTTCTTTGTAGTCTATAAACTTTTGAAGGCTGGTGGTCATGTACAGCTTTATATCCCTGGCAGCAATCAATTAATATTCACTGGATTAAAAAAAAGATAAAATGTCTAGATGTTGGATATAGAAGCTGTTCATCTTCTGTTTTATCTTTAAAATAAATGGGATCACTTAAACTTTGATATTATAAATATATATTAAGTGAACTGTATTCTAACATGTAGTAACAATTAATTGACATATTTTTATCTTTAAAAATTATTAACTTATATTTAAAATAATTTAATTGTCATTAGGTGCATCTTTAGCAGTAAAGCTGCTCCTAAACAGTCTTTATACTCAATTTTAAAATAAAACTGCTTACTATATGGTTATTAAAGCTAAAAACAAAAGACTAGTTGTGGATCTCAACCTCAGAAGGGTCTAAGCTTATGAATATTTTAAAAGTTTTATTTATTCGAGAGAGAGCACATTGAGTAGGAAGAGGGGCAGAGGGAGAGAATCTTAAGCAGACTCCCTGGTGAGCAGGCTTGGGGTGAAGAGTTGGGGACAGACACAGGGCTTTCAATGATTTCATGACATGAGATCATGTCATGATCTGAGCTGAAACCAACAGTTGATGCTTCAATAGCTGAGCCACCCAGGTGCCCCTAAACTTGGGAATTTTATCCAATTCTCAATACATGATAAAGAAGAAAGTTGAACAAGAGATATCCAGATTAATCTGTTGCAGCATTTCCTTTGTCATTTAACTTTAAAATATGGTCATTACATAGGAGGCTATAACCCTCATCTATTACCTTCCCTTAACATTCACTAGATATGCAAAATGATGATTGTAACAAGCTTATAAAATGTGATGTGTCTTAAAATTCACTAAGGTTTCTTTGTAAAAACCTACATTATATTCTAAAACTCTGTAACATTTCTCACTAGTGTACTTCATAGAAATCTAAGATTAAAAAATAGGAACAAGACATTTTACTGAGTTGTAAATTATAGTCTACTGGCTACTTAAAAATCTTTTCATATGGATTCATTCTAATACTAATATTTAGTTAGGATGTTCCAATTCAGATTTAGTTTCATTATATTTTCAGTCTAATCCACACTGAGTATTTTTTATCTTATGGTCTTCCAGAAATGTGTTGCTGTATCTTTAATGATTGAATTGATGAAATTTTATTTATAAATAGGTAGAATCAGTAAAACAAAATTATATTTAATGTATTTCCCTAATGTGTTTCTAAACAGTGTGGAGATTCCTTTAAAAATTAAAAATAGAACTACCCTATGACCCTGCAATTGCACTACTGGGCATTTACCCCAAAGATACAGATGTAATGAAAAGAAGGGCCATATGTACCCCAATATTCATAGCAGCAATGGCCACAATCACCAAACTGTGGAAAGAGCCACGGTGCCCTTCAACAGATGAATGGATAAAGAAGATGTGGTACATATACACAATGGAGTACTGTGCCTCCATCAGAAAGGATGAATATACCAGTTTTGTAGCAAATGGACTGGATTGGAAGAGATTACGCTGAGTGAAATAAGCCAAGCAGAAAAAGTCAAGTATCACATGGTTTCACTTACTTGCAGTGCATAAGGGGTAATATAGAGGACAGTAGGAGAAGGAAAGGAAATGGGAAGTAGGATAATTCAGGGAGAGAAATGAAACATGAGAGACTTTGGACACAGAAACAAATGGAGGTACTTGGAGGGATGGTGTGGGGGGATGGGAGAGCCTGCTGGTGGGTACTGAGGGCACCTATTGCATGGAGCACTGGGTATGGGGCATGGACAATGAATCTTGAAACACTGAAAAAATAAAATAAATTTAAAGTAAAAAAAATTCTCAATTTGAAATTAATGAATATTATTTTCAGATTTAAGATTATATATATGATGCTATTAACTAACCAGAAATCCTACATTTATCATTCAACAAAGGAGGGGAAGCTTTTAATCACCTTTATCCCTTACAGTAATTCATTAAAGTTTATATAAGAGATAAAATTGTTTTGAGTATTTGAGTAGTTCAAATTGTTGGCTAAAATATTATTCATTGTACTTGAATATATTTGTTTCTGTTGCTACTCTTTGCTTTTTTAAATCACTGTTAACTTTCTAAAATATGTTGTGTGTGAGCTGAATAATGTCCTTTCCAAAAGATATTCATGTTCTAATCCCTGGAACCTGTGAATATTACTTTATATGGCAAAAAAAAAAAAAATGGGATTAAGCTAAGGATCTGAGATGGGGAGACTCTTTTGGTTTATTTAAGGAGGGAGGCAGAGGGAGATTTAACAAAGACAGGAAAAGTCAATGTGACCAGGGAAATTGAGAGTATAGCTCTGTGGCTATAAGCCAAGGAATGCTGGAAGAGATAAGGAACAGATTCTTTCCTAGAGCTTCCAGAATAAGTATGACTTGGCCAGTATCTTAACTGGAACTTATTTTAGATTTCTGGCCTCTATAACCATGAGAGAATAAATTCAAGTTTGTGACAATTTATTATAACAACTGCAAGAATCTAATACAATATTATTCATAATGACTCAGTATTTAAAAGCAGGAGAAAATAAGATCTGTTAGAATCAGGTGGCATAGCTATTCTGTAATTTTTTATATTTAAGAAAATCAAAAATGCATACACCTTTGGAGTAAGTCTCTCTTTTTTTTTTCCTGTTCTAGGACCTTCTCTGTATTATTTTTTATTAACATATAACATTATTTGTTTCAGGGGTATGGGTGTGTGATTCATCAGTCTTACACATTTCACAGCACTCACCATAGCACATACCCTTCCCAATGTCCTTCCTCTATTCTCTTCTTTGAAAAAGATGGTGATAATAGACACTGAGGTTCAGAATTCCTGGGACCTTTTATTTTCCCTTTTGAAACTCAATTGCTTTATTTCTCTTGAGAAGAGTGGATCTGGGCTGTTAACCTCTGTTCTCCTATCTCTGTTTTCTAGAGTCTTTTATGATTTTTTTTTCCTTTTGGTTGGTTATAAAGCTTGAGGTAAGGATAAGCAAAAGAGCACTAAGAGAACCCATCTCAACAAATTACTTATGTTCCGGTTAAAAATACATAAGAGGGCAAAAGTAGATCCTAGGAAAAGAGGGTCCCCCAAAGAGAAGAGTTTTATAGAGAAAGTTCTTTTGACTGGTATGCATTTTCTTTGATTTAGGGAAATGTATATAAACCTGGGACAGAAGGAAAGGATATTCCTGAATTTTATTCAACTGTGTTTCACTGCTATGTCAATTCCTTACCATCTGAAATTAAGCAATTAGATTTGTGTTAGGTGTTTCTAAGTTACATAGAAAGGAGAATGCAGTTAGAAAGCCACAGATGGAAGGGACTTGTTAGGTACCTATGAGTAAAAAGAAATTCAAGAAAGTTCTCTAAGTCATTGGACAAGCTCTGTACATCAATAAATGCTATTTGCATCTTTATTTAAAGCATCCAGAAATTAAGACCAATATTGAAAGCTATAATTAATGTTGTTATATTTTGATAGGGAGGAAAAAATTTTACCCAATTCTATTGGATTTAAAATAATTTTGGATATGAAGGAAGCTTTGTAGAAATGTTTGATAAATGTGTCTTCCTGGAGTATAGCTGGTATTTATGGTAGTTGGTAATCTAAACATTTCTATCTCCTTGTTTTCTTGATTTAATTACTTCTTCATATTGGCACTGCTTCTGCTAGTTAATCAGTAGTAGTACTTCATTACTTTCCTCATAAACATCAATTGGGTTTTATAGAATCTTTTAGTTTTTTTTTTAATTTCTCTTCTGATTTTTGTACTTTTTGACTTATTCATTCAGCTCCTGCTCTGTCTCCTATCATTATTTTTCTGTTTTTCTCATGTAGCATTTCTTCAAACTCTTTGATTTTTTTCTAAAATATTTCTAGTAATTTTACTCAAGCTTGGGCCTTATGCATAAAAAAGTTGGTAAGTTCCAATCTACTATGCTTTAACCAAGGTAGAAGAAATAAAAGGATACATTATATAGCTACAACAATAGAAGTAACTTATAATCAGTTTTTTTTTAATTAACATACAACACCAATTCTAAACAGTATCAGTGATAAAATATTCCTCCTTACCAGGGCACATGGCTTCCACTACTCCCCTCCCTTGATATGCCAAACAGATAGTGTTCATCTTTTCCAAATGTTGACATGAATGACATCTTTGGAGAATATTTTACTTATTAACTTTATTTTCTGAGAAATAATTTATATATGATAAAATACACACTTCCATATTCAGCTTGATATGTTCTGACAGTTGAACCCCTGTAACCACCATTCACCAAAATGTAGAACATACTCATTACCCAGAAATAGTCCTCTAATTTAATTCTGGTCAATTTTAAGCGACCCCCTAGCCCCACGAAGAAACAACCCCTTTCTGGTTTTGTCACTATCAATTACTTTTGCCTAATTTTGGACATCATTCAAATGGAATGGGCTGGCAACGTTTGCTCATTGTAATATTTCTAAGACTCAATTTGTTGTTTTCTTATTTTTTTAGTGATTTTATACTTTCCTTCATGCAGTTCCAATACATTCATTGATACTTATTTCTAGTTAACATTTGGATTTTGGAGAATGTAATTTTTAAAGTTTTACTTTCCACGTTGCATTTTTTCAAATAACTTAATTCACTATTTCATTCATTATACTATTTTTTAATTAGTGCTTTTAGAAGGTTTAAATTGATAATTGCGTATTTTTAAAATAATGTTATTTCTTTCCCTGTGTTTTACTTTTTGTAGTTTCTTTCTGCATGAGTCAAAAGTTTTGAATAAAAACTCTTTATACACAATGCACTTTCACAAAAAAACATGAATAGTTTCAAAGTCAATTATGACTGTAATCTGTATCTGTTATACTAGAACTTCAGTTTTATTTTTTCCCATAGCACTTGTACAAAATGTATAAATCAAATTAAAAATATAAACAACTCACACAATTTTAAGATATATTTTTGCTGCATATTCATTCCCACTCTTGACATAAAAAGATTCCATTTAAAGTCATTAAAACATAATCTATCCTTGTTAGTTCATTTATATTTAGATTAGTGTTTTCATGTTTGCTTTTGTTTTTAATTGTGCCCCTTAACCTGTCCCTAGATGGATAAAGAATATTTTATTAAAATCATTTAAAATGTATTGCTGTTTTAAGCCCCAGTATCAAAATTTTTAAAAGACCTTTCTCAGATATTTATTAAATTATAGTTTGATTCCTTTTTCTATACATTTGGACATGTAAAGATATCGCAGAAGGCTGTGATATTTGTTATCAAATTCCTTAGGAAATTAGTTATCAAATTCTTTTTTTTTTAAAGATTTTATTTATTTATTTGACAGAGAGAAACACAGCTAGAGAGGGAACACAAACAGAGGGACTGAGAGAGGGAGAAGCAGGCTTCCTGCCGAGCAGGAATCCCCATGTGGGACTTGTTCCTGGGTCTCGAGGATCATGACCTGAGCTGAAAGCAGCTGCTTAACCAACTGAGCCACCCAGGTGCCCCAGTTATCAAATTCTTTAGAAATTTTTGACAGTAAACCACAAAGATTAATATTTTTAAAAATTAACATTCTAAGCAAAGTGTTAAGTATTACATATTTTTAAACTATTTTTTATTCCTTGTTTTATTAATGTGTATCACATTGATTTATCGATGAATACAAAACTATCTTTGCATCCCCAGAAAAAACCCACTTGATCAATGTGAGTCATTTTTTTTAAACGGATTGTTGTATGTGGTTTGCTAATATTTGTTGAGGATTTTTTGCATCTGGGTTTATCAGGGTATTGGCTTATATTTCTCTCTCTCTCTCTCTCTTTTTTTTTAGAGTCTTCATGGAGATTTTGCTACCCGGGTAATGCTGGCCTCATAGAAGGTATTTGGAAGCTTTCTTTCCTCTTCCATTCTTTGGAGTAGTTTGAAGAGAATAAATATTAACTCTAACTGTTTGATAGAATTCATCAGTGAATCCAACTGGGCCTGGACTTTATTTTTTGGTAGTTTGCTGATTACTAATTCAATTTCATTAGTAATAATTAGTCTGTTTAGGTTTTCTATTTCTTCCTGATTCAGTTTTGAAAGATTATATATTTCTAGGAATTTATTCACTAAATACTATCTCACTATAGAATACCATTAGTATTCTCCCCCCCAAAAAAGAAAAATATGTCTCAAAAAAAATTTTAGTAATATTTGGATTATTATTAGGATTTCAAGATTGCTATAAAAATGGAACAACAGGGTGTATGTCTTTCTATCTGTGTATGACTTTATACTTTGTTTTTCTAATTTTATGCTGTATAAATAAACAATGATATTTTCCTTAAGATGCTGTTTATTTCTTGCCTCAAATATTGGTAGTAGGCTATCCTGTATAAGGTAGTAGAGGCAAAAAGCTTCACAGAAAGTATATTGATCTTACACTCAGGTGACATATTGCCTGATTTCTAGCCCATATCTAAAAAGTTAAGTTCTTCAGAAAATAATATTTAGGATTAAATCCAGATCTAATATTTAAATAAAACAGACCAGCAAAAAAAGTAAGATTTTGACCAAAGAAATTAGGGAACGTTTATGAACATGTTATAAGGTTTTCTTCAATATAGAATAATTAAAATATTGAAATATGTAGATCTTATATGAAATTTGACTCTAACATTTATTTATATTAAAAATATTCCTTTACTTTCAGGAGAGAAAGATAACCATGCAAAAATCAAATAACTAGAGGCAATATAAGGTATGTTAGGTATTCTGTACAGAGTTATATGAAGGTACTGTTCCTTCACTCTTGCCTATTAAACTGAAGCTGTCTTCCTTTACAATGGGCTTTATAGTGTAAATGATGCTTCTGAAGAGAGTCAACATACAGAGTTATTCAGAGAATATGAAAGTATATTTCAAATACTGATGACTATTATATTTTAGAAAGATTTCTTGCAGTTATTTTTAAAGATTTTTTTATAACTTAGATAACTAATGTATGTTGATTTCAAGATAATCATATTAAACTGAATATTTCCTGGAACATTCCAGCTAACTGAGATTTTCCCAGACTTGGATAAGGGACATGACTTTCAAATGTAAGCTAACTACAAAATCTTTCCAAACTTATTTCTCCTTTGTTCCCTGCCTGTCTGATAAAATGGGTCAGACCTGCAGAATTTAAAGATTTGAATAGGTTGCTATCTATATACAGGTACCACAGCAAAAGGACCCACAATCTATTTTAATTTTAAATATAGATAAAATATGCCCTGAGGGTAAAGATTTCTAAACTGTCTTGCTTTATTCATCCCCTGTGACTTCTTCATTTGACAGCAATGACCACCCACTAACTAAATCCATAATTATCATTGCTGCATTAATGTAGACACTGGAGAAAATTGTAACATTAAGCTGTCTTTGCAAGAGGAGAAAAATTCTTGTTTCCACTCTTATTTTAGTTATTTGGAGCCAAAAAGGGAAATTTACTGGTACTTTGATGATTTAAGTCCATTTAATAAAGTTACACAGGTAACAGCAGTGAAATCATCTACTAGTTTGTGCCCAAATCACATGCAAGTAATGTGCAAACAAACAGCGAGGTCCAAGATCCCTGTATGTGTTTTGATATACTGCCCACACTTCAATTAGTTATTAAAAAGTTCTATTTACTAAAAAATAAAAGTTCTCATTAACTACTCTGTTGGCCCAAATATAATATGGGATTCTCAAAGGAAATAAGTCTTTCATGTTTAGAAACTCAAGAGTATATCACAGAAGGCATGCTATATGTATTTATTTACTTTTAAAATAGGATTTACCTATTTATTTGTCAGCGGGAGAGAGAGCAGGAGCAGGGGGAGTTGCAGGCAGAGGGAGAAGCATGCTCCCCATTGAGCAGAGAGCCTGATTGGGAAACTTGGGATCATGACCTGAGCTGAAGGCAGATGCTTAACTAACTAAGCCACCTAGACATCTCATGTATTTATTTTCTTGCTCAAAGCTTTCCCTTTTTTTATTAAAAAAATAATAAATTTAAAGTAAAAAATGTAATTAAGATATAATTGACATATAACATAGTGTAAGTTTAAGATGTATGTGTTGATTTGATACACATATATTGCAAAATGATTACCATCATAGTATTAGCTAACACGTTCATCATGTTACCTAATTCCTTTGTGTGTGTATGTGTGTGTGATGATATTTAAGATCTCTCAGCAATTTTCAAGCATTATGAACTATTGCATGATGATTTATATTAAATCCCCGAACTTACTCATTTTATAACTAGAAGTTTGTTTACCCCTGACAAACAGATTCTCCCTTGTCCTCCCCTGTTCTCCTCCCCCACCTCCCCATCATCCAGCCATCACTCTACGTTTCTATGAGTTAGACTTCTTTAGATAGGTGATACTGCTTAGTATTTATCTCTGGATTACTTGCCTTAGCATAATTCCCTGCAGATTAATCTATGTTGTTGAAAATGACAGGATTTCCTTCTTTTATAAGGCTGAAAACCCACCCATTCTGTGTGTGTGTGTGTGTGTGTGTGTGTGTGTGTATGGTTGGATGGACAGACATATAAATAGGGAAGGTATGGTTATAACCAAATGAATGGATAAATTTCATTCATCCATCTGGGGAAACATGCTGTATCCATACCTTCTGTATTGAAAAATATTACTGCAATGAACATAGAAATATAGTTACTTCTTCAAGACAATGAGTCCATTAACTTTTGATATGTAGACAGAGCTATGGTTGCTAGATCATAAGTATAAGAGTTCTATTTTTAATCTCTTAAGGAACCTCAGTACTGTTTTCCTTAATGGCTAAACTGATTTACTCTCCCACCAACAGCGTACAAGAGTTCTTTTTTCTCTGCATTCTCATCAACAGGTACATTTTCTCTTTTCCGTGATAGTCATTCTAACAGGTGGGAGATGATATCTCATTGTGGTTTTGATTTTCTTTTCCCTGATGATTATTTACATTGAACACATTTTCATATACTTGTTGCCATTTGTACATCTATTTAGGGTCTTTGCCTATTTTTAATTGGGTAATTTGTTTACTTTGGTTTTTTTGTTGAGTTACATGATTTGTTTATATATTTTGGATATTAACTCCTTATCAGATATGATTTGCAAATATTTTCCTCCCATTATATAGGTTTCCTTTTCATTTTGTTAGTGGCTTTTTTGCTGTACTGAACCCTTTTATTTTTATTTTATTTATTTATTTATTTATTTATTTATTTATTTATTTATTTATTTATTGTTGTTACTAAATTTTCTTTTTCCAGTGTTCCAAGATTCATTCCCCATTCCCCACACCCAGTGCTCCACACTTTAGGTGTCCCCAGTACCCACCATCAGGCTCTCCCATCCCTCCACCCCCCTCCCTCCAAGTCCCTCAGTTTGTTTTTGGGTCCAAAGTCTCTGTTGTTTCGTTTCCCTCCCTAGATTACCCTCGTTCCCATTTACTTTCCTTCTCCCACTGTCCTCCAGTTTATCCCTCATGCACCACAAGTAAGTGAAACAATGCGCTACTTGACTTTCTCTTCTTGGCTTATTTCACTCAGCATAATCTCTTCCAGTCCAGTCCATGTTGCTACAAAAGTTGGATATTCATCCTTTCTGATGGAGGCACAGTATTCCATTGTATATATGTACCACATCTTCTTTATCCATTCATCTGTTGATGGGCACCTTGGCTCTTTCCACAGTTTGGTGATTGTGGCCATTGCTGCGATGAACATTGGGGTACATATGGCCCTTCTTTTCACTACATCTGTATCTTTGGGGTAAATGCCCAGTAGTGCAATTGCAGGGTCATAGGGTAGCTCTAT
>PITA01033512.1:0-12674 GCA_004023965.1 Spilogale gracilis | reverse complement strand
AGCTCTGCGTGGCTCTGTCCTTAAGCGTCTGCCTTCGACTCAGGTCATGATCCAGGAGTCCAGGGATCGAGCCCCATATCAGGCTCCCTCCTCAGCAGGAGGCCTGCTTCTCCCTCTCCCACTCCCCCTGCTTGTGTTCCCTCTCTAGCTGTGTTTCTGTCAAATAAATAAATAAAATCTTAAGAAATTCAAGTTTTCTTTCATGTCAAGAAGCCAGGCTCAAGAGTTTTCATAATTTTAACTAAGAGAATACAATACAATGATTAGCTACGAAAATAGACTATGCAAAAAATATATACATGTTAAAAAAACAAGTCATTAATCTAGAGAAAACAGTTAACGCTGCTGCACGTTAATTTCATACATATACTATCATTAGATTAATTCAGATTATACTCCAAGCAGAAACTGTAGAGTATCTAATTAATTAGGACACAGTTAAAGTTGTACTGTATGTAGTAATAATATATAAGCTTAAATTAATCCTCATTCTGTAAAAATAGTGGTAGGGGCATGAACTACATAAGATGAAACTTTGACAAGAACACAAACAAGCAGATGTTTTAAGTGTGCTACATTTAAGTGAGTTCTGTAACTAATCTTTGCTTCCTTGCTCCTTTTCTAAGCACATTCTTACCTGCTCCCTTGGTGTATTCATCTTCTTTCCAGCCCCTATCTCAATATATACTAAAAGAAACAGCCAGCAATATCACTACCTAATACCAATATCCCCCTTAATTTTTTTATAAACTAAATTCCATTTTCTAATTCTTCATATGAAAGTGTGATCTGAAATATCTAATCATAATTTACTCTCCCTTCCAAAAGTGTCATTTATAACCATGTTCTCCCTATAACCGCGAGAACAAAATGCACTTTGCGAGCCACCTAAAATTGAACTGGACACAGCAGGAGAGAAGAATGCACTGCTGCAGTGGTTCCAGGAACTCAGTCACAAACAATTTCTCGTCACTAAATACTTCATTTCTCTCAAAATTATGAATTCTAAAATAAGACAAAGAGTTGGCTTTACATTACAGTATCCTAAGTGCAGCCAAAAAATATTCTAGTTGCTTCTGATATTATTCAAGGACATATTTTATATGCATCCTAAAGTCCTCTGAAAGGTCTATGGTTTTTAAAGGATTTAAGAATATAAGAACATAAAGAGCTACAGTGCCATCTACTGGAAAACAAAGACCATGTTATTTCCTTGGCAAAGTTCACTATATTCTATCAAACAAATTTTGTCTACATTGTATTTCCATCAACCATATGACATGTAATTAACTATTAAGAGAAATCTGTTCCCTTAACCATCTATGGAGCAATTACAACCAAATCTGATAAGATTACAAATGTCTACTACCACAAAGGAAATTATTCAGAAGACTTGGAAATTAATATCCAGCTGGCTCAGAAATGACCTGGGATTTCCTTCTCAATGACTTTTTTTCAAAATCCTAACTAATCTATACTTCCCTTAAAAAAAAAGGGGGGGGGTTTAAACCTCTGCCTTCGACCCAGGTCATGATCTCAGAGTCCTGGGATCTAGTCCCACATCGGGCTCTCTGCTCAGCAGGGACTCTGCTTCCCCCCTTTCTCTGCCTGCCTCTCTGCCTATTTGTGATCTCTCTCTCTCTCTCTCAAATAAATAAATAAAATCTTTTTTAAAAAAAGAAAAAAAAAGACTTTTTCAACATGACTCATTCAATTCACTCAGCACTTGCTTTTTGCCCACAGTATTAGCTATCCTCAAGAAGACAGGACAACAAGAATTCCACAATATCCCCCCCCAAATAAAAGACCCCATGGAGAAAAGCAATAATAGGAACACTGACTTATGCAGAACACTTTACTTCTTCAGTAGTTAACACGTTTTCCTTTTAAATATCACACATTTCACGAACATGAGACAGTGCTAACCTTCCCTGCACTGTTCCAATTTAGTATGTGTGCTGAAATAAGCACAAATGCATTCTGCCACAAAAAGAATAAAGATCAACAGGAAAGTTCTTACACCTCCCTGAATCTGGAAAGAATTACACTGGGACAAGAAGGGTGACGGAACTTACTGTGGCGCTACACGTCTCCAGTAACGATCAATTCCATTCTTAAAATATAAAACAGCAAGCCACCTTACATTTATATCCAGAGTGTGGTTTGTGAAAATATTCTGTAAATAAAAAGACATAATATTAAAATAAACACGTCATCAGTTAAATTACTATACCCATAATGAAGTACGGGTAATACTTAAAATGTTTCACTTAAATTTTATCACTAACGAGATCACATATTCTAAGTATCTATAGCTCTACAATTCATATGAGAAAGCATACCTGGCAGAAGTATGTTAATTTTTTAAGCTGAGTAATAAATATTTGGGACTCATTAAACTAGTCTCCACTAGGTATGTTTGAAAATATTCCGAATAAAAATTAAACTCAGAACCAAACCTAATCGTGTATCACAACCCACACACATACAAAACACTGAAATAAACATATTTTCAACTAAAAAAAAAAAAAATAGACCCATGAAAGCATATATTCAAAAAATCTAAGGAGTCAAAAATGAACTATTTCAAAGTATCCTCCTTATCAATTACGCTGACAAATAAGTTTGACAGCAGAACATTAACCCAAATACAGGTAGTCCTGTTTTGCAGAGCAGTGGGAGAACATAAAAATGACTATGCAAGCTAAAGATGCAACAAGATCTTAATCATCAAGGCAAAAATTACAATTGTTCTTTACACATGTTTACCAAAAATTTATTAACATATCAAAAATTTATAACATATCTGTATATGGAAAAAATAAAACAAATATTAATACAGTAATTTAAAACAACAAAGGCAAATTAATGTGTTTTACTTCCTTATAAAAAATGTACCTGGAAGAGTTGGGTACACAGGGCAAACTTAGGAATATGTAACTGACTGAAACTGCACTACACCTCAGACCAAAAAAAACCTCAAATCCCCAGAGGTGACCTCTTAAACACAACCTTGTGTGGGAAAACCTCAAAATCAAAAACAGTGATATAGATTTATGTTCTTACCATAGAAAAACATTACATGTAAACTATCAAAAATAGGTATGTATACTATAATTCCATTTTTAGAAAATCACACAAAAAAATTACAAGGATAACTGTGTAATGCCCACTTAATCCTTAACACCTCTGACAACTAAATCAGAGATCTTCTTTTGGGTTGTCTTTGAAAAGAATGGACTTCTCCAACCATATTAATCACATTCGATTTTAAAAGTTAACATATCTACCTTCCACAACAGACTTTGTCATAAATATCCATGGAGCAAATGAACGAATGAATGGAAGTAATGTGGGAATACTCTGGAAAGATGGTGGGTATCAGCTTGTCTCAGCTGCCCTTAGGTAACCAAGGAAAGTCAAGCTGCAGGTGTGAATTGAAGTAGAAAATTCTGTAAGTATTTTGAACAATAGGACTGGAACACAAATCTGAGGATCAAATATACAACTTCAGGACCTCCAAACTAGAAAGAACAGCTATGGCTACAATAGATCCAATTAAGTGCCAAAACAGCGAGTAGAGGAAAAAACTAAAAATTCTTGCCTTTAACTTGGGTTTTCCATCTAATATAAATACAATCTACTCCATCTAAAGCAATTTTACTGGGGCGCCTGGGTGGCTCAATCAGTTAAGCGGCTGTCTTCGGCTCAGGTCATGATCTCAGGGCCCTGGGATCGAGCCCCACATTGGGCTCCCAGCTCAGTGGGGGGGTCTACTTTTCCCTTTCTCTCTGTCTGCCACTCTGCCTACTTGTGCTCTCTCTCTCTGTCAAATAAATAAATAAAATCTTTTTTAAAAAATGAAAAAAATAAAGCAATTTTACTACCCCCTGAGAAGAAAAGTAGAGCTAATAAAGATAAAAACAAAAGGCTTAGGCACTTAATATATTAATAATTCATACATTGTTAATAGTTAAAAGCCTATTGGTTTTTTAAAGGTCCAGGAGTAACCAAAGTAAGAAACACCAAATTTTTACCTGAAAAAAAATAAGGCTAATTATACAGCATATTCACTTAAGTAAGCCTATGAAAAATAAGGGTACTCAGAAATATTCTAAATATTTATACCACACCCAAACTTTAAAAACATGATACTGGGATTATGTAAATAAGAATAGAGTATTTTCCTTAATATCTTTAAATATCAATGTTTTAAAGAAAGAAGTTTTTTTATTCAGTCTGGTTTTACCTTTTTTCTCGTAAACCAAATACCCAAATTTCATGTTACATGCAGAATATCAAGTATGACTCTAGACATGATCAGTATCTTAAGTTTACCAAATAACTCAAATATTTTAGCCATGAAGTAAAAAACACGTATGTCAACTTCTACAATTTTCTATTTTTACAAGAGACATTAACCAGCTTTATTTTGCATTTGCAACCCAGTCCCAAAACTCAGTTTGTGATCCAATTGGTAGCCTCACTGCCCTTTTTAAAAGCAAATCTCAAACATTAACGATAGTTCTAAAATTTTCAGAAAAAAAGAAAAAATAAGAAAGACCCTCATTACAAAAAGAAATTATTTTATTCCGGCATTCAGAAAATAATTTTGATTAACCAAAAGCTAAGAATGCCCAGTAAAGTTTAGTTAAAGCCTATATTGTTAATTACTGTACTATTTTCCATTATCACCCAGGAAAAGATCAAATGTGTCAAGAAAATGAAATTCTTAGAAGGGGAAAAGAAACCTATCTTTTAAAGTAACACAGTGAGCCAGGTAGACCAGACTGATGCTGCACGGAGAGACATGAACAACTCAGACAACATAAATTAACTGTTGCAAAAATGAAGATAAAATGTGAAAGTGTACTACCTACAGTCCTGAGGTCAGCAGTAACATGCTAAAATACAGTATCAGCACAGTGCAGCCTTCTGAGCAGAAGCGACCATCAGCCTGCTCAGTTCTGTATTCAACAATCAACAAACATTTCAACACCTTCAAAGAGTCATGCCCTGAATTACTAAATGGCAGTGGCAATGACATTTAGGTCAGTTTCACTAAAATAAACCACCAATACAAGTGGATTCTTAGAACAATTAAAATAGCAGTGTCTCATCTTATTAAAAATAATAAACTATTTTAGAACAACTTACCAACAACACTGAATAGAAGCCTGGCTGTGTCTCCCACTGTTTCAACTGCTCTTCTGCTGGTTTTAACACAGCAGTATCCTGACTGGTGGCCTGTGTTAAGACCTGAAGAACGACAGTGCTGGCACTATTGAGATCCATGGAAACCTGGTAACAATAAGTTAACATACTTGGATAAACATACATTAAAAACTAACAGTAACATAAACGGAGAAAAAGCTTCAATTTCTGAATTACTCCTATACTTCAATCATTTACCTACTCTTGCACGTTTCTATTGGATTTTTCTTTTTACTATGATCACCCAAATTTTAACTTTCCACTAATTCAAATCGCTTTTGCTTAAATTATTTTTTTTAAGATTTTTATTTCTTTCTTTCTTTGTCAGAGAGAGAACACAAGTAGGGAGAGAAAGAGGCAGAGGGGGAAGCAAGCTTCCTGCTGAGCAAGGAGCCGAATGGGGGACTCGATCCCAAAACCCTGGGATCAAAACCTAAGCCAAAGGCAGACTGACTGACTGAGCCATTCAGGTGTTTCCAAACCAACTTTTTTCTATGGAAATTGCCTTCATTGTCCCATAAATAGAAGATAATAGTATACTGGGAACAAACAAGAAAGAAACCCACATAGAAAAATCAAAGCTACTTAATTGTGACTGAATATCACTGTCTGCCTAAGACTAAGCAGAAAACCTTCTTAGATTTTAAAAGGAAATCAATGCGTGTTATATAAGAATTAAGCACTTTATCCCTAGTTAAGATCAAAAAGGAAGAAAAATGGAAAGGAAGTTCTTTGATTCATTGTTAAGTACCTCAGAACACCATCTTATACGCCACCAAAAATCTGTGTCCAAAACATTTTTTGTACGTTAAAAGATAAATGTATAGTCAAGAAATACTGTGGGGGGGGGGGGGAATGAACTAAATCAAGAAATGTAAAGTATAGGAATATAAGCCCTAAGTTAGAAAGGATCTTAAAACTTAGATCATCTGGGGCGCCTGAGTGGCTCAGATGGTTGGGCATCTGCCTTCGGCTTAGGTCATGATCTCCAGGTTCCAGGATCAAGCCCCACGTCAGACTCCCAGCTCGGTAGAGAGCCTGCTACTCCCTCTCCCTCTCCCTCTGCCTCTGCCTCTCCCCCTGCTTGTGTGCTCTGTCTAATGAATACATAAAACCTTAAAAAAAAAAAAAAAAGAGTTGAATCATCTAACTCTCTACCAAGTCATATGACACCATTCTATAAATTCATTTAGCAATTTACTGAATTCTCTAGCATTGTTTCTAATCACCTCTGAAACAGTACGCAAGTGTACACTTACCCAAGTATGTATAATTGTTCACAATACATTTATATGAAGTACGTAAGATTAAAATGAAAAGCTTAAAATAGAAAATAAACCTCAGTGCCGAAATGACTTGAGAATTAGCCTTGTGATTACAGTTTTTATCTAAAACTGAAAACTGTTGCAGACAGTAAAAGTCTGAAGGTCATTAATCCATAAACATAGCCAAAGCAAACACTTCCTACAAGTTGTAATTAAATTGTAATAACTAATGAAAACAGAAAGTCCCAAATGCTAACTCAACAAGAAATGACCCAAAGTATTAAACTCTTCAAGGAAAACTAAACATTCTAAAGCCTAGGTTAGTAAAACAGAGCTAGGACACAAGAACTGGAATCAGACAAAATATCAGCAATTAGCAATGGAGGTGGGGATTTTAAATTGGTAGTCTGTTCTTGCCTGTATTACAGAACTGAGGAGGATACCTTATAAAAACTGCCTCCACTAACTGGGAGTTCCCTCAACAATGTAAGTCTCTGTGTTTACCACCACTTGAAAACAAATGAAATGGATTTGCACTCAATTTAGAGGGCTTTTTGGTCATGTAGGATTTCAATGGCTACCTGAGAGCCATTTACTTTACAGAGGCCTTAGAAGGTATTTTAAGGAGACAGGGAGTATGTTTTTCTGTCTAGGTAAAATATAATGCAAGCCACAAAAGCAACCCATGCGTACAATTTTACATTTTCTAGCAACCATGTTAAGAAGTGAAAAGATGTGGAATTATTATGATTATATATTTAACTCAGTAAATCCAAAATATTATCATTTCAACAGATAATCAATATTTTGAAAAAAAATAATTTAGATATTCTGTGTTTTTAATACTAAGCCTTCAAAATCCTGTGTATTTTATACTTAAAGCATATCTTATTTTGAACTAACCATATTTCAAGTACTCAGTAGCCACACTGGCAAAGCCTGGAAAAGTCTTACTCAAGACTTTTCCTTTGGTCCAAGGACTGTCAACACCAGCACACATCCTAGAAATAAAAATTCTCAATTCTCTCTCCAAACTTACATCATGAAAATAGGGGGTGGAGGTTAAAAATTTATAAGCTCTTCATAAGTTCTCTAGGTAAATCTTCTAACTGCCAAAGTCTGAGAAGCACAACTTTTGAACATCTAAAACTGAGATACATCTGAAAGTCCAGCTAATGCAGTGGATGACAAAATGTACGGCAGTTTCTATTATACCTTCCTACAAGGGGCAGATAAGTACTGATGTGCAGTTCTCATAAGGAACCACTATTACACGAAGAACACGAATTCAGTAATTCTTCCCCAATAAATGGAAGAGCAGCTGGCTAAAATTAAAAAAATATTTTTAAAAAGCACTAATATCTGAGCATATATATTATATGTCAAGCATTGTATTAAATGCTCTTTATTCACTCCTAATAATAATTCTATGTAGTAGATACTATTATCCCCACCTTTTACGCAGAAAGCTGAGGAATCAGAGACCTTACCTTGCAAAGGCTGCAATCTATGAAATAGCAGGGCTTAGACTTGAACACCAAAGCCATTGGTCTTAATCAGTATCTAATACTGTCTTCCTTGAAGGAAAGAATTGATGTCTACCGCAACTCTGTAGTCTCAGGAGCCCAACAAGATATATGATCTATGCTTGCCTAACAGGTATTTGGTGAATAAAGGAAAGTGGTCGATTTTGTTTACTTTTTTTAAAAAAATTTTATTTATTTATTTGACAGAGAGAAACACAGCTAGAGAAGGAACAAAAGCAAGGGGAGTGAGAGAGGGAGAAGGCGGCTTCCCAGGCGGGGAGCCCAATGCGGGGCTCGATCCCATGACCCTGGGATCATGACCTGAGCTGAAGGCAGACACTTAATGACTGAGCCACCCAGGCGCCCCTGAAAGCAGTCAAGTTTGAACCAAAGAGTACTTTAGAACTGCATAGCAGCTATTAACGTACTTAAACAGTAAAACTACTAAAAGCCTGCTGCTTACCAAGCACTGTTTTAGGGGCTAAGAGTAAAGCAGTGAATAAAGCAGTTTCCCTGGCTTCATGCACTTACATTCCAGTGGAAGAAGTGGTTTTGTTTTGTTTTGTTTAAAAAAGGGGGGAGGGGGCAAGAAAAAAACAGAGGTAGTAATATGAAGACAATACAATAATGTTAAAGATCAACTGCAAGTTTCCATTGGGTATTCAGAGAGGACTTCTTTTAAAAGTGATATTTACAAGACATGAAAGGCAAGAGACCCAAGCAGGTAGAAAGCAGAGCTCCAGACAGGGAAAACAATGGGAAACAAGGCCTTAAGATTAGGAACAAACTAGAGAAGGCCTGTGTAATTGACACTTAATGAGAAAAAGGGAAAACGGAACCAGATGAGGTTGAAGAAGTAGGCAAAGGGGCGCCTGGGTGGCTCAGTTGGTTAAGCGACTGCCTTCGGCTCAGGTCATGATCCCAGAGACCTGGTATCGAGCCCCACATTGGGCTCCCACTCGGCGGGAAGCCTGCTTCTCTTCTCCCTCTCTCACTCTCCCTGCTTGTGTTCCCTCTCTCGCTGTGTTTCTCTCTGTCAAATAAATAAAATCTTAAAAAAAAAAAAAAAAAAAGTAGGCAGAAACAGACCATGTATAACACTGTAAGAGAAAAAAAGGGTATCTACTTTTATACGTGTACCAAAAAAGCCAGTGGAAGAATGTGTGAATATATGAATATGAACATAACAGACAAAAGGTTCTGCTAGGATACATCACCACCCAACCAACCCTACCCTCCAAGAAAAAAGAAAAAGGCCATGTCCATGGTTGAACTGGTGACTAACAAATCTCCTTTTAAAGGTCTGTTTTTTCACTGCACTTAGCAAATTATCTATCTGTGACACTGGATGACACTTTAGGAATATTCTGTTCCCAACAGATGTTCTTTCACCTACTGGTTTTAACATTCTGGGAGCCAGAACTTGAAAAATAAAACCACTGATTATTGTCAATCTCCAGAGCAATTTTTAACTACAGCAAAGACTGTGCAGAGCAGTCACATACACATCTATCTTCACACTTGGCTGGACTTCCACAGCAAGGCAATCTTTAAGTCTATATACTTGTATCCTTCATGTTTGACTTTACATTCACCATTCACCTATTCTAATGGAATCTGCTAGAGTTTCCATCCCTACTTCCCTCTAGCAGTATCTTGCTCTACCCAGGTCCTCCACAAAACCATATACCTGTCCCTCTGTACCCCGCTTCTGAGCCTTGTTCCAAGAAGCCCATCCAGCTGGGACAAAGAGCTCAGTTCATATATTTCTGGAGAATCAATTTTCTGCCAAGGACTATGATCGTTGTTAGAATGGTAAGAATTGGGGCGCCTGGGTGGCTCAGTTGGTTGGGCAACTGCCTTCAGCTCAGGTCATGATCCTGGAGACCCGGGATCGAGTCCCACATTGGGCTCCCTGCTCGGCGGGAAGCCTGCTTCTCTCTTTCTCGCTCCCCCTGCTTGTGTTCCCTCTCTCACTGTGTTTCTCTCTGTCAAATAAATAAAATATTTTTTTAAAAAATGCATGCTTAAAAAAAAAAAAAAAAAAGAATGGTAAGAATCGGAAAGGTCCCTTTCTTCACCCAAATTCTGGGAGATAATGAAGTGGGAAGCAAAGGGAACTATTCTAATCATTAAACTATAAAAAGTAAGATTCTAGAACACCAGTTGGAATCCAGACTGTATTTCCTCCACAGAAACAGTATTATGAGCGGTTCATCTAACAAGTAAAAGGCTTTTAGGTCACAGAAAGAAGCCACCATTCAGACCTTCTACTGGAAAGATGACTAAGTACTAATTAACTTATAAAGGAACCTTTAAAAGGCAATCAGTCCTTAAACTGCAGATTAAATGCATCATCAAAAATAACGATTCAGGAATGAAAGACCTATAACAGATTATTTAAAATAGCATATTGCTAGAGCCTATTAAATTTTTGAAGATGCCATAACAAAACTATAAAAGCAAATCTGGCCTGTGGAATAATATCACTGTTATATAAGAGGAAGAACTTAGAGCTATCAACAGAGTTGTCCAGGGTCAGGGAGCAAATTGGTACATAGCCGAGTGAGACCCGATAATCAAATCTCTGGGACACGAGCTCTCCCTACTAGAACAGAAGATGGCCTCACCACACCACCCGACTTACCAACACCTTTACAAAATACACTGTGTTCTTACATGATAGGTCCCTGGAGAAACAGTCAAAAAAGATTCCTGAATCCATTATTATCTAAAAGGATCACATTTTCTATGTAGTAAATATTCATACAGTACTCAATTCTTCTGAAAGGACTTCAATGGCGACAAAGGACTGAAGAATAGGGAAAAATGTACTGAGTCATTCAAATATAAAAGTGTGGAAATAAACTTCATTTGAATAAAAGATACATGACTACTGACTACTGGCAGTCAGGTTAGAGGGTGATACATCCAGCAAACTAACCTTCAATACCCTTTTTTGGAATGAGCATGAAGAAATTTAATAGGGTTGCTACTGTTATTTCCACCTGGTAATGAAGCAGACACATCACTGACTCCTGGGAGGAACTAAAGGTATTTCTCAAGAACTTGAAAGGATCTTCACAGAGACCACCACCAAATAAGTCTGAAAGCCAAGGAAACAAGTCACTCACAGCAGAAGCACAGGTGTGTCCCCGATGTACAGATGTCTCTGTGTAGTAACAGGAATCCTCTATTAGAAGTTTTTGAATGCCAGGGGCACCTGGGTGGGTCAATAGTTAAGCGTCTGCTTTCAGCTCACGTCATGATCCCAGGGTCCTGAGATCCAGTCCTACACTGGGCTCCCCGCTCACTGGGAAGCTTGCTTCTCCCTCTCCCACTCCCCCTGCTTGTACTCCCTCTGTTGCAGTCTGTGTGTGTGTGTGTCTCAAATAAATAAATAAATAAATAAAAGAATAAATGAATGCCTAGGTTTCCTAATTAATAATGTACACAATGAGGTAGCTCTGATTTTCATTAATGTGCCTAACTTCAATTTCATAGGCAAGAGGGAGAAAATGTTTATATTTCACTACTTCTGAACCAAACTACAGAAGAAAATTATTCAAAATCTAAATGTATGTTCTTTCTTCTCTAAGAATAATAAGAAAGGAGAAGGTGCAAATTAAAAGGACAGGCACTTCACCTCACTATTTTCCAATTCAGTCAGTTCAATTTATTACTGGAGTTATTGCAGTCTTTAATACTATCAAGTTCTCAGCAACCCAGAAATAAGTGAACAAGAGCCTAAAAATACCCATACTCCATAACTGGACTTTCTAGGCTCATTAGAAGTCACTTTCCAAATTCTGGAAAAATACAAAGTCCAAAGATATACAGATATGCCTGTAGTTGGAAACTTACTAATTTTCATTAAAACAAACAAGTCAGGGGGCGCCTGGGTGGCTCAGTTGGTTGGGTGACTGCCTTCGGCTCAGGTCATGATCCTGGAGACCCGGGATCGAGCCCCGCATCAAGCTCCCTGCTCTGTGGGAAGCCTGCTTCTCCCTCTCTTACTCCCTCTGCTTGTGTTCCCTCTCTGGCTGTGTTTCTCTCTGTCAAATAAATAAAATCTTTAAAAAACAAGTCAGGGCACCTGGGTGGCTCAGTAGTTAAACGTCTGCCTTCATCTGAGGTCATGATCCCAGGGTCCTGGGATCAAACCCCACATCGGGCTCCCTACTCAGCAGGAAGCCTGCTTCTTCCCCTCACACTCTTCCCTTCTTGTGTTCTCTCTCTTGCTGTGTCTCTGTCAAATAAATAAATAAAATCTTAAAAAAAAAAAAGAAAAAGAAAAAGTAGACAAGGGAAAACTCAGCACCCTTGCCTGCCACCAGACAGACATCATAGTCCTGCAATGACTTTAATTTCAGCCATGATGATTTTCTACATTATCTTCATTTGCCTTCCATTTTATTTATTTTTTTAAAGATTTTATTTATTTATTTGACAGAGAGAAACACAGTGAGAGCTCCATCCCAGGAGCCTGGGATCATGACCTCAGCCGAAGACAGACAGTTAACCGACTGAGCCACACAGATGTCCCTGGAATCCTGATTAGATTAAGGTGGATGATATTCTGTATTTTATTTTATTTTTATTATTTTTATTTATTTATTTTTTAAAGATTTTATTTATTTGACAGAGAGAAACACAGCCAGAGAGGGAA
>PITA01033511.1:0-12680 GCA_004023965.1 Spilogale gracilis | reverse complement strand
GTTACCCCGCTAACAGCCCTTCTCCGGCCCGGATGGAATCCAGCGTCCACACTGCACGTGGTTCTGCTTCTCGGTCTCTTCCAGTTAGTGCCGTTAACCAGCGCTCATGACCTTGACACCAACAATGGGCGGTGGTCAGTTATGTTGTAGAATGCCACTCAGTCTGGGTTGTCTCCCGTTTTCTGTGTATAAAGGCCATGCATCTGGCATGAGGACCGCAGAGGTGACGTTACGCCTTCTCAGTGCATCAGATTAGGGCTTCGCGATGGCAGTCATTACTGCTGGTGTAGACCTTGTCCCTCCATGAGGGTGATCTCATCCGCTATAAAGCCACTATCTTTCTCTTTGTAATTAATGAAATCCTTGGAGAAGATGCTTTGAGGCTGTGCCGGTATCCTGTTTCTCCTCCAAGTTTGCCCAGGGGTTTTAGCATCTCCCGCTATATCTGGTTTGAAGTAACTTCTGCTGTGGCATTTACTTTATGGTGGTTTTGTATTTTCCTCATTCCTTCATGCTGGTTAATTAGAATCCCACCGAAAAGGAGAACACTCTCTTTCTCCCCCAGTGAGGGATCCATTTGTTAGACGCACGGGTATTTGCCTTATTCTCTGGATTACGATCCAGTGCTGCTGTCACTTTATTGCCCAAGTCGTCCCACCTTTGGCCGTTGGGAGCTCCTTCAGGATGGCGTGGCTTCGTCTTTTTGATGTGTCCTCATCGTTTTGCAAAAAACTTATTGGAGTGACGCAGAATGTCTCAGGCTCATCTTATGTTTTCCCTGTTTCCCTGACCAAGCCCTCTCTGTGGAGCCAAGGTTCCTCCAACAGGAGAAGGTAGTTAGCAGTGTCTGTGTGCTGGTATAGTCGTTCTACCGATAGGTGCCACCAACCACAGGAGACAGCTAGAAAATGTACGTCTTGGTGTGTGTTTGTGTCCTAGTAGGTGAGTATTCGTTATCTGTGCTTCATCTATGTGCATATCCAAAAGCTGTATGTGTTTCTCTGCTGCTGTCTGGATGCGTGTTGAAAGTCGCATTCATGCTAACTTCCAGCCCTGACCCAGCATCCCGGGGTTCTTGTTATTTTTAAGGATTTATTTATTTGAGGTGGGGAGGAGGAGAGGGAGAGAGGGAATCTCAAGCATACTCCACACCCAACATAGAGTCTGATGTGGGGCTTGATCTCACGACCCTGAGATCATGACCTGAGCCCAAATCAGGAGCCGTACGCCCAGTGGACTGAGCCCCCCAGGCACCTCATCACTGGGTGCTTTAAGAGCTGCCTCCCTTCCCTTATTTGTAACTCACCTCTTCAATAGAGAGAAAGCTGTCTCTCCTTATTTACAATATATTTGCTTATTTATTCAATCCCAGTATACCAACAAAATGGTTTCAAAATTGCTAATCTGTGAGAAACAGATTTTGCCAACTAGAGTCAGTATTCGCACACAGCTCTTTTTTGGCCTTAGACTTAAGAGTTTCTGGTGAAAATCGTATTTTCCAGAATTACTGAGGCTAGTTGTGCATTTCAGTGTGGCTCTGTTCCCTGTAAAGTGGTTTCATTTATTATCGTTTGTGTTCCATTTGGGTCTGATGTCCTGGTTGATTTAAATTTGGTACTTCTTCTAGGGTGTGTGAAGTGTTACTGCAGTTCTAAGACTCGTGCTTCTGCAGAATTTGCGTCAAGTGTCTGCCCGCACTTTATACCTGTCGTCCCCCTTCTTTCTTACCTTTTCCCACCTGATGTCCGTGGGAAGACAGTGTCTTTAGTTCCTGGTGTGTCCTCCCTGTCTTGCCTTCGTTCAGATGAGCAGACAGGGGCAGGTGTTCTTAACCCCCACCTCTTGCATTGCTCATCGTCTTGGGCACCTTATCGCTTCACGGTAAGTCCTGGGAACCGTTGCCAGTCAGTCCACACAGGCCTTCCCCTGGCTTTCACAGCTGCCTGGAGCCCTGTCGCTGAGCTGGGCTATGCTTCTCCAGCTGCTCTCCTGCCTGTGCCTATTTAGGGGGCTTCCAGGATCTTCGAGCTTAATCCGTGCTACTGAGTAACCGTGTACAGCCTTTTTTCCCACGTTACTGTAGGTATGCCTGTCGGGTAGGTTCCTACAGGTGTAATTTCTGGGTTAAGAAGTCTCCGTTTGTAGCCTTTATTAGGTATCACCAAGTTTCCTGCAGGATTCGCAGCGAAGGCAGAGCCTCTTTCCCTCCAGCCTCTCCACCAGAGTCCGCGTCGCACCTCAGCCTGTCTGCTCTCCTCAAAGTGTCAGTGAGCTTGACCCTGTGAACTTTTCTGTTAATTGTCTGTTCATGGCTTTTCCCCATTTTTCTTTGTGTGTTTGGTTCTTTGTCCCGCATTTTCTAAGACAGTCTCATGTACTGAGGTGAGTGGCCTTTTCCTGTGGTATAGATCGCAGCTATTTTCCTCCAGTCTGTCATCTCCGCTTTGATCAAGGACACTGTTTGTCTTTGATGTGTTTCATTTTGCCCTGCACACATTTCTAGTTTTAGGGACTCACACTCATCGATTTTTGTCTCATTGCTCCTGGATAGAGGCACGGTGGGAAAGTCTCCCTACACCAACAGCTCACCCACGTTTTCTTCTAGGAACTTTATGATTTCATTTTCTTACATTCTTAGACTCTTAATCCACTTGAGGCTCATTCTTATATACGGTAGAAAATACACATCGAATTCCATCTTTTTCCAAGTGCTACCTGGTTGTCCCAGCACCGTGTATTAAAAGGGCCATCTTTATCCCAGTGGCTTGTGATGGCAAATTTCCATGTACATTCAGGCTTGTTTCTGCACTTTTTATCCAGTCCCATTTGTCAGTCACCAGCTCCACTCTTTTTAAAAATAAAGTCTATATAATACAGTTTGGTGTCCAGTAGTTTTTATTTTTCATTTTTATGGATAAAATATTAGTCTAATGAATTTTTCTCTGATTACTGCTTTAAAGACGTCACATAGATTCTGATCCCCCCCTCAGGGTTTTCTTGACCATTCTTGCATATTTGTTTTTCCACGTGACCCTTAGTATCGACTTGTGTAAGTCTACACTGTAGTCTCTTGGTATTTTTTACTGGCATTACATTGACTTTATAAATTAACTTAGGGGGAACTGTCATCTTTCTAATGTTAAGTCATCCTAACCAACAAGAGATGCTTTCTCATTTGTTCATTTGTGCTTTCGTGTCTTGCAAGAATATATTACATTCTCCTTGTATGGGTTAGTGCAATTCCTCTTAATCTTATTCCTACACATTCAATCTTCCTTGTTGCAATGATCTAAAATGGGATTTTCTCTAACACCTTATTATTCCATATTTCAAGGCAATTTGTGTGTGTGTGTGTGTGTGTGTGTTTTAAAGGTTTTATTTATTTGACAGAGAGAAACACAGCCAGAGAGGGAACACAAGCAGGGGGAGTGAGAGAGGGAGAAGCAGGCTTCCCGCCGAGCAGGGAGCCCGATGTGGGGCTCGATCCCGGGTCTCCGGGATCATGACCTGAGCTGAAGGCAGTCGCCCAACCACCCAGGCGCCCCTCAAGGCAATTTTTGTATGTTAAATTTGTGTCCTACTAGTCAATTGATTCTTTCATTGTTTGTGTTAGTTTTGTCATTGATTCTCATTGGAGTTTCCAGATACATATTATGAGATCCGCAAATAGTGATAGTTTTACTTCCTTACCCATTCTTACGCCTCTGTCTGATTTATCTCTTGTAATTATGTAAGGTAATGTAATACCTCTAAGGTAGGGCAGTGGTAAGCAGAAATGGAGACTGGACATCCTTGCCTCGATTTGCGCCAAGTGTCTGCCCTTACTTCGAATTCAGTGGAAATGCCACTCGTCTTTTCCCATTAAATAAGACACTCACATTAGGAATAAAGTATGTCTATTTTGTCATGTTAAGAATATAACTCAATTTTTGTTTTCTGTAATTTTTATAAATAGGTTTTAAATTTTGTCAAAAGTTTCTAGGTAGATAATTATACATCTTTTCCTTAGGTTTATTAATATGAGGAATGATACCAGATTTCCTAGTATTGATACCCAACTTTCATTTCTGGAAAAAAATCCTACTTGGTCATGGTATGTGACTTCTTCCTGTGGTGTTAGATTTTGGTTGTTAATGTTTTATTTAATATTTGTGCACTGATATTCGTGAGGGCTGCTGGTCGTGGTTTTCTTTCTTGGTTCTTCTTTATCCGGTGTACCAGTATTACACTTGCTTCATCAAGGACTTGGGGACTTTTCCATCCTCGTCAGTGCTCTGGAGCAGTTTTTATAGAGCATTGAAACTCTGGTCTTGAGCATTTGGTAGAAGTCCCTGTGAAGCTGCAGTCCTGGCGCTCCGTGGGGAGGTGCCTGCTTAGGAACCGTTGTCGCTCTGACTTTCATCTGGCTCAGCAGTGGAGTCAGGCTTGGTCATGGCCCTCTGAGCTTCCTTGGGGAGCTGTCCATGCCAGCAACATGCTCCAGTCTTTTTGCATGGAGGTCTACAAAGGAGTCTCTTAGGATTTTTAAAATTTCTTGTTGCACTGGTGACTTCCCCTGTGTCATTTCTTATTCTCTGTATTTGTGCTTTCTCCCCTTTTTTCTTGATCAAGTAGCTGGTAGATTGTCTACTTTGTTAATTTCCACCCCCACCCCCCAACCCATAAGACTTAGAGTTAATTACTAGCTAGCTCTGCTGTTTTTAGTGGGAAACCTCCCCTCCTTAGTCAGCTTTTCCCTCCATTGTTTTTTTCTTGCATTTTCTTTTGGGTTAATAACAAACTAAAGTTTGTTGATCAATTTTTTTTATTGGTAAAAATATTAGTATTATGAATTTTTCTCTGATTACTGCTTTAAATGCATTCCATAGATTCTGATATGTAGTGTTTTCTGAGTGATTATTTTTAAAAAATCTATACTTTTAGTTTGTATTTACTCTTTCACTGAAAGTCGGTAATAGGTTTTTTTAAATATCCAAGTGGAAGTGACTCTGGGTTTTGTTTTTTTTTTCATAATGTATACTTTTATTGCATTGTGATCAGAAAGTGTTGTTTGCAGTATGTCTACATTATGGAAATGGTTGATGTTTCTTTGTGACCTAATATATGGCCATTTGTAGGGAACATGCTATAGTCTTGAGCACAATGCGTATTCTGTATTACCAGGGTGTGGACGTCACCGTATATCCGTGAGCGCACTCTGGTTGATGGTATTGCTTAAATCTGTCTTCGTACTTGTCTCTTGTGCACTTGCTCTGCCTTGTATGGAGACCGTGTCGGAACTCTCCCGTTCCTAGCGCAGGCCTACCTGCATCTCCTGGCATATCCTGTCACCTTGGCTTTGTAAAGGTGGTGGCTGGGTTCTGGTTTGTTTTTGTTTTTTAGATTTTATTTATTTGGGAGGGGGAAGGCACAGAAGGAGAGGAAGAGGGAGAAGCAGACTCCCTGCTGAGCAGGGAGCCTGATTGGGACTCCATCCCAGGACTCTGAGATCATGACCTGAGCCGAAGGCAGATGCTTAACTGACTGAGCCCCCCAGGAACCCCAAGGTGGTGGTTGTGTTACTTGGTTGTGTAGATGTTTGTGAACGTTAAGTCTTTATTGCAAACTGTGGCTTTTAACATTAAATATATCTTGAATATTTGGGACTTGAATTCTACTTGGTCTACGTTTCTTTTTGTATCATTTACCTTCATCCAGCCTTTTGCTGTTTGGCCTTTCTGAATGACTTTAATTTAGGTGTGTCTCTTGTATACAGGGTACAGCTGGGTCTTGTTCTGTGAGCCCAGTTGAAAACCTTTTTCTTTCAGTAGGTAAATTAAGTCCATTAATATTTATTGACATGACTGATTTATTTGCTTGCGACTCTATCAAAATATTTTATAATGTGCATATTTTGTTTGTATTTGCAATTCCTTTCTCTGTGAGATCTGTATTCTTGATTTTATATTTTTGATTTTGGATTTAGATAGATTTATATTTTCTAGTCATTACTTTTGTATTTAAGCCTATTTTTATGTCCTTAGTAACTTGTTTTGTTAAACTATTTATTTTTAATTTTTTTCTAATAATGTATTTTATTTTTTCAGTGTTCCAAGATTCATTGTTTATGAACAACACCCAGTGCTGCATGCAATATGTGTCCTCAATACCCACCACCAGGCTTACCCATCCCTCTACCCCCCTCCCCTCCTTTCCAAAACCCTCAGTTTGTTTCTCAGAGTCATAGTCTCTCATGCTTTGTCTCCCTCTCTCATTCAGCCCAGTTCGTGTTTCCTTTCCTTCTCTTAATGTCCTCCATGTTACTCCTTATGTTCCACAAGTAAGTGAAACCATATGATACTTGACTTTCTCTGCTTGGCTTATTTCACTCAGCATAATCTCCTCCAGTCCCGTCCATGTTGATACAAAAGTTGGATATTCATCCTTTCTGATGGAGGCATAGTACTCCATTGTATATATGGACCACATCTTCTTTATCCATTCATCTGTTGATGGGCACCTTGGCTCTTTCCACAGTTTGACGATTGTGGCCATTGCTGCTACGAACACTGGGGTACATATGGCCCTTCTTTTCACTACATCTGTATCTTTGGGGTAAGTGCCCAGTAGTGCAATTGTGGGGTCATAGGGTAGCACTATTTTTAATTTTTTAAGGGATCTCCACACTGTTTTCCAAAGCGGCTGCACCAACTTGCATTCCCACCAACAGTGTAAGAAGGTTCCCTTTCTCCACATCCTCTCCAACACTTGTTTCCTGTCTTGTTAATTTTGGCCATTTTGACTGGTGTAAGGTAGTATCTCAGTGTGGTTTTGATTTTAATTTCCCTGATGGCTAATGATGATGAACATTTTTTCATGTTTCTGTTAGCCATTTGCATGTCTGCTATGGAGAAGTGTCTGTCTCCTGCCCACTTTTTGATGTGATCATCTTTTTGGATGTTGAGTTTGAGTAGTTCTTTATAGATCTTGGATACCAGCTCTTTGTCTGTAGTGTCATTTGCGAATATCCTCTCCCATTCTGTGTGTTGCCTCTTTGTTTTGTTGATTGTTTCCTTTGCTGTGCAGAAGCTTTTTATTTTGATGAAGTCCCAAAAGTTCATTTTCACTTTTGTTTACTTTGGCTTTGGAGACGTGTCTTGAAAGAAGTTGCTGTGGCCGATATCAGAGAGGTTACTGCCTATGTTCTCCTCTAGGGTTTTGCTAGATTCCTGCCTCTTGAGGTCTTTCATCCATTTCTTGTTAAACTATTGTCTGATTTTGGGGGCGCCTGGGTGGCTCAGTTCGTTGGGCGACTGCCTTTGGCTCAGGTCATGATCCCGGAGACCCGGGATCAAGTCCCACATCGGGCTCCCTGCTCGGCGGGAAGCCTGCTTCTCCCTCTCTCACTCCCCCTGCTTGTGTTCCCTCTCTGGCTGTATTTCTCTCTGTCAAATAAATAAATAAAATCTTAAAAACAAAACAAAACAAAACAAAAAACAAACAAAAAAAACCTATTGTCTGATTTTTTTCTTGTGTTCCTTAATGCACACCTGTTGATTACACAGGGCTTACCTATACATTAATTAGAGTTTTTGCTCTTTACCTTCTCCTTTATCTCACATTTTTTAATTGAATCATTTCTGTTTTGTCACTGTATGTAATCTTCACACATCAGTCTTTCAGCTTAATTGCACCTTTATTTTGGTCTAAGATATACATCCACATATTTTTTACTGTGTCTCAAATCCTTTTGCTGTGATTCTCCCAGTCATCACTAGGTCAGGTAAAGTTCACCCTCACATAGAATCCTCAAGAAAGGCTGACTGGGTGTCATAGTCTCCAAATTCATGGATATTAAAGACTGCTTTTCTGTAGTTTTGGTAATTGATGGATGGCTTGCTGGATTTAAAATTCTTGGTTCATACTTTCATTGAAATAAAAAAAAAATGTTGCTCCATTATTGCCCTGCTAATAGTGCACTGCTAGTCGCTTACTCTGCATATTCATTGATTGGTGCTCATGGGCCTTGAGGACTTTGTCCTTACCTTTGAAATCCCATAGTCTCATTAGGGTGCATCTCAGAATTGATTCTTCTGAGTTATTTTTCCCAGGAACCCTGTGAGCCCTTTCCTTTGAAGATTTGGGCCTTTTTCTATTCTGGAAATTTTCTTACAGGGTTAAGTGTTAGCTTTGCTGCGTTGTTTGCTTTCCTCCCCTTTTCCTGTCTTTCTCCCTCTTGGTTGGGGTCCTCTCTTTCTTCAATGCCCTGTGTTAGTTTTCATTTTGAATTTATTCTCCTTGGGTGCTCTGTAATTGATTCCTCACTTCTGAGGTAATTTTTGTTTTCCTTCCATTGCTTTCCTGAGTCCACTTATCTTTCCCTTGCTTTCTCTGTTTTTGTCCTTTTCTGTTTTTAATTCTACATTTCTAATTCAGGGTGGTTTTTCATATCCTCATATGTTTGAATATGTTTAATTATGTTTTGGGAGTGTAAATTCCCATTTTCTTTTGACTCGTGGTGTTTTCAGGAGGACATTTTTCTGGTATTGAGTGTTTAAAAAAGACTGCGAGTCTGCCCAGCTCTTGGGTTGGCTTGGCCCCAGGGCAGGTGCGGCGGTGGCAGCTGCTCGCTGGCTGCTTGGCTTCGGGGAGCACCGGCCGGCCGTGGTGGGTCTGCCGGCTTCCTCTCTCCTCCTATGACACCACACTTTTCTTCTTTTTTAGCTTCACTCAGTTGCCGAAGGATGCTTCTCCCTCCCTGTTTGCCTGTTTTCTTCCCCAGAATGCCTCTGTAAATGGTGTCTGTCCCCTTACGCTGTGTGTGTGGGCTGTGTGTGGGCTGACGCAGGTGCTCAGGCACGCCATAGCTTCCTCATGTTCATATGGACTTCTCATCCTTCTGCAGTGCTCCTCTCTGTCCGGGGTCTTTCCTTCTGCCCTGGCTCATCAGAGCTCGTGGCGGCAGGTGTAAGCTGGGGGTACGAGGGGCCCGCACCAGGACCTGGTGGCTTTTCTCTTACCCTTTTCTGCGTATTTCACACTCTCTGGCTTCATGTTATGCCTGGGATGTGGTTTGATGTAGAATTTGTAGTTTCATTTGGGGAACCATAAGGAAGTCTGTGACTGCATAGCCAGCCTTGTTTTCAGCTATCCAGAGGTCAAGCCCTCACCCAAGAGATTCTTCTCAGTGGACTGAGGGGCTCAGAACTCAGCATTTTCCGGTTTAATCTTAAAATTTCCATGTAATCATTAAGGCATGTTAGAGAAAAGTAAAACTAGCACTCTAAACCCATGATAGAAAGCCTCTATATTAAATAGTTCCATTAAGTAAAAAAAAAGTTAGTTTAGAAAACTCAAATAAGTAATAGTACAGATAAGAAAGAAATTGGGTAGAAACCATGACAGTGATTTGCAAGAAACCAGAGACGGGAAGATAGCGGCGGTGGTGGAAGGGCCGCATTGTGACCTGGTGGGAGCTGTCCAGCAGCACCGCCCGCGGCCCGGCCGTAGGGGCAGGGGACGGGCTTCACCACTCCTTGCACAGGTCTTCCTGCTTCTCAACTTTGTGTCATGAAAACATTGTTACCCGTTAAAATGCACAAAGTCTTGGGATTTTGCGAGTGAATAATTTTTTTTCTTTAGCGTTAGAGGATTGCTTTTGTAATTGACCTTCTTTATCTCGTGGGGAAGCAAAAACCGAATGTTAACTTTCCCAAAGGTTACAAGTTACAGAGCCCAAGTGCAACCTGAAAATAAGTAAAATTAATTTGCTCTTCAGTGTCAGTAAAACAAAGAATTACCGACATGTGAATTATTCATATTGTATTAAGAAAGTATGGAACTTGAAACTAGGCAAAATGTGTTACAGCATGTAACTAGTTTCCTGAACAAAATTGATAGATTTATATCTTTCCAGTATCAGTAATCCAGTCACAAGAGTTTATTATAAGAGTTTTGGCCAAAATTGTTTAAAATGTCTTTTAAATCTAAAAAGCCAAGTAAACACCAAACCGTGCTAGAAATAATGAGGTTAAGTGTAACTGATGGACCGTGTTCCTGAAGGACACTTCAAGGCACCCCTCAAACGTCCTATAAACTCCTGGGGCTCTATCCCGGGCTGTGTTGCCGCTGAAGTTCGCAGAAAGCAGATCCAGTTAGTGTCGCGTGCTCCCAGAGCCACCTGAAGTGACGTTCCGTGTCTTTCAGAAACGGGCCTGCAGGAGAGGAGATGCGGCTGGGCCGGAGGGGGGCTGTGCCCCCGCGAAGCTCGGCGCCCCGGTGTCCTGGAGCGGCGAGGGGCTGCCACGTGTGGGGGTAGGTTGCTGTTCCCACCGAACCAGCTGTGACCCGTTTAAATATTTAAATATAAAGCGTAAATAATCACTGTTCTGATGCATCTGTGGCTGTGATTTTGTTAAATAGATTCCTCAGAACGGTGGAGGGAGCTCGGCCCAGCCTTGCCCGAGATGTATTGCGGGGGAGTCTGTAAGTGCATTAACCTTCTTGCTGTGACTTCGACGACAGACTTGTTCGTAAATATTAGATCCATAAAACAAAGTTAATAAAAACGGTAGTTACATTTCTAAGGAATGAGGACTGTAAATAAAAAGGTGCAGATTGATTTAAGCTTTTCTTGGCATTCTGCTGGGGTGCAAACTGATTTGTTTTCAGCTTCAGATGGGAAGTAGAGATGAAAATACACTTACAATCTTTTCTTAACACAGAGTTCAGGGAAGAGAACAGGCCTCCGGATACGGTTAATGGAGATCATTTGAGGACATCTTGGAGAGAAGCCATGACCTCAGTTAATTATCCGAACAGGAATAGATATTGTTTTCTCCTTTCCCTGCTTAAACTTTCTTTGGTGTTCCCATAAACTTCACAGAAACCACAGATTTCAGAAGGAGAAATGTAGCGTCCACACCATTAATTCGAAGTAAAGGAGGTCTAAGATGGCCAGAGTCAGATTCTCAGTTTCCTGTATTGGGCAGAATATCATAAAGTATAATACTGGCATACTAATACGTTTGTTACTAGTTTTGCACTTCTAAGAATAAGTTAATGTCCTTGATAACCTCTGTAATTCTTGTTTTTTTTTTAATTTTAAACTTAGAATCATAATATTAAAATACAATAGAATCACGTTTAACTGTCACATAGAAACCAGGAGAAGAGTGTGCATCTGGGTTTGTGTGTGTGTGTGTATTTAGAAACAGGGTGTGTGTGTGTGTATCTCTGTGTTTGTATTTGTTAGATTTCCCTCGACAGAGTTTAGAGGCTCTGTTTTGCTCTGTTTTGCTCTGTAAAAGATTGAGTCGATCCATCATTAAAATTTTGAATGGGGGTCCCCGAGGCTGCCGTGTTTTATAGTGAGAGGCACGGTTTTGTTTCAAATGAAGACCTAACGCTATGTCAGTTACTGCCCACGTGACCCTCTGATCGGCTGAAGTCACTGGAGAAATACGAAAACAGAGCTTAGTGTCCGGCTCATTCCGCGGAGGTGTGCTTTTCGTCCCGACTTTCCAGAGAGTTTCCGTGAGTTACGCTGCATTCGGTGGTGCAGTCCTGAGCAGTGGTGAAGCCCGAGATCTGGCCAGTGGGGCTTCCTCCAGTTCAGGCTGATTTCCTGTAACAGCCGCACATGCCCAGGAATATAAATACGTAATGTTTACCTGGAGAAATGTGGCACCGTTTTGAGTAAATTGCGTTAATGCTGGTGACTCAGTGGTAACCTTCCGTGGTCTCATCCCATCACCATGGCATGTCTCGTGGATGCCCCCCAGGTACTGGGCCAAGGCTCGGAACATAATATGGATTCTTAATGCTCTGAGACTCTGTGTTCTGGCACGAGTGGCTTAAAGAAAAAAAAATTTGACTCAAGCAACTGATTGGATCATTTCAGCTAATATTCTGTTTGAACAACAGTTTCTATTTGATTAGGATTTTTCGTTCCTTTGTAATTCCCCAAGCTTGCCTCTGTTCTGTGTCATAGGAAATGAATCTGTGAGCAGAGAACCTATATTGATATGTAAATACATCATTTCTTTTCCTTAGTGCTCGATATTCTTTCCATCTAAATTTCAGAAACTGACTTTAAAAAATCAGTTTCCCTTTACCTGTAGTTATTCTCAATAAAATTTCACCCAGGCTTGGGTGATTTAATATTTACACCCACTGTTTCTAAAAGTCTTATGTAAATAAAGGTTGAAATGTGAATTGGAAAAGTCACACCTCTTGATATTTGAACAGACTATAGCTGCGTATATCTTCTTTTGCTAATAACACAGGTAGTTTCTCTCCTAAGCTTTTAAAATAATAAGACACTATTTTTGTATTCTGGAACATCAGAAGGTTCAATGTTAAATAAAAAGCAAATAGTATTTTTAGAAATGCGAGATCCCAGGGAGAAGTGCTTAACAGTAAATCACCGATGGGCCCCAATTCCAAATTTCAGAAGACTTTATTAGGCACACAGCTCCATTCACAGACGTGCACCCGTGTGCATGAGTGTGCCCCATCCTGCACCATTGTTCCTAGAGCAGACCCAGGTGGTGACCTGGGCTCCAAGAGAAGCAAAATTACATGGAGGAGTCTGTGGAGCCCCTAATGGGGAACCTGCCTGTGAGTCTCAGCTGCCTGGGTGCTTCCCTCACTATAGTCTCCCTCGGTGCTCCCCCATCACCTCCTGGGTGCTCCCCCCC
>PITA01033510.1:0-12674 GCA_004023965.1 Spilogale gracilis | reverse complement strand
GATTTTATTTGACAGAGAGAAACACAGCCAGAGAGGGAACACAAGCAGGGGGAGTGAGAGAGGGAGAAGCAGGCTTCCCGCCGAGCAAGGAGCCTGATGTGGGACTCGATCCCGGGTCTCCGGGATCATGACCTGAGCCGAAGGCAGTCGCTTAACCAAGTGAGCCACCCAGGCGCTCCTCTTCCCTTCCTTCTTGCTGCCTTCGTTCGTCTTTCTAATAAAAGGGGTCTGGAGCCTCAGTTTCCCTTTTTACTCCCTCCACGTGCTTGGTGCTGCAGTTTCCCCTCCCCGCTTCGCGCTAACAGGGACTTCACTTTCTCCCTTCACTCCTCGGGAGTTCCTGCGCACGGTTCCCTCACACCCACCCTCTGGGTGTCGTGCGCCTCAATTTCTCCGACCTGCCCCCTCGAACCCGACGCAACTCCCTCCCAGCACCCGAAAATGGCGCCCGCAGCCCCGCTCCCCCGCCTGACGTCACCGCGGGGCCCTCCCCTCTTCAGGCGACAGGCGGAGTCGAAGAGCAGCTGGAGGAGGAGCATCCTCCCGGGAGCTTGAGAGGGCGGACACTATCAATCCGGGGGCCGGCCGGTGAGGGGACAACACTGGAGGATTGGTTGGACGCTGCGGCGGATCCCGACGTTCCACATATTGGCTCAAGGCTCAGAGACGTGAGCGTCGATTGGTCGAACGCCAGGAGCCAGACGGGCGCTGATTGGGCACGTTCGGCCGTTCCGGAGCGGCTGAGGAGGAAGGTAGGCGGGGCGTTGCTGAGGGTGATTAGGGGCGAGAGCGAGGCGGCGGAGCAGAAGAGAGGCGACGGCGGGAGCTAGAGAGGGCGCAGCGCTAGGGTGGACGCGCGCGGGGAGCGGCGGCCCGGGCCTGGGCCCGGGGCGTGCGAGACGGCCGAGGCGGGTGAGTGCGGGTGGGCGCGCGGCAGGCCGGCCCGGCTCTCCCCCCTCCCCCGCTCCCGGCCTCCCCACGCCACCCCGCCTGCGCACTGAGGGCCGGAGGGGGCGCGCGCCGGGAGGGGAGGGCGGAGCGACACTAACGGCCCGTGGGGCGCGCGGACGGCCGGGCGGGGGGCCGGGTCGGGTCGGTGGGTGGGGAAGGGGGTAGAGTCGTGTGCTGGGCTGAGTGAGGAGAGGCGGGGCTCGGGCCGGGGGCTGGGAGGGACCCGGGTGGGAAGGAATGTGTTAGAGCTGTCCCTGGGAGAGTCTCCAAGGCTCCAGGGGGTATCCGGGCCAAGGCCTGGTGGTGGGGCCGTTCAGGACTGAAGCGTGGTGGACGGTTAGAGGGGGCTTGAGTGGCCGGGGAGGGGGTTAGGGCGTGAGAAAAGAGATAATTAAGTTAACATAAAGAGAAAAACCTAGTTATACCTGGAAAGAATTAGACCAGTGAAAGGGGCTTGGTGTGAAAAGACATTAGCAAATGAGTATCTCTGGAGGGAGGATTTGGAGCTAAGGCAGAGGTCTGGATATTGAGAATGGAGTTACGTTAATGTTAAAAGGCGTTCGAGGGCCGAGGGGGTGGGGGTACCGTTGGAACGGGTTGAGGGGAGGCTCTGTGCAAGGGGTTATGTTATGTGAAAAGGGTGTGGGGTGTTCCTAGGATAGGTTGGGTAAGAGGTAATGTTTTTGAAAAGTAGAGGGAATGAGGTCAAGGTGAAAAGTGGGAATTGAGTATCCCTGGAGGTTAGGGGGGTGGAGAGGTCCCTTTACTAAGTAGGGGAAGGTCTTGGTATTGCTGGAATGAGAACTGTTAGGTTGACAAGAAGTTGGGGGTCTGGGTATCCTCTTGTCTAGCTTGGGGGTGCGGGAGGGGGAGTGTTCAGCATAAGAAGGTAGGGTTTGGGTATTTCTAAAGGGGATTTGGGCAGTGGACAGGGGGTGGAGGGGTGGTATGTGTGAAAGGTTAAGCCTTTGTAAAGGGGAGTCTGGATCTCCCTGGATTGGGTTGGAGCATGTGCTGGGATTTTTCTTGCAAAGGAGAGAAACTAAGTTGTTATGAAGAGGGGGTCTGAGCATCCCTGGAATGGGTTAGAACAGAGTTGGGTTTTTTGCAAAGAGGGGTTTATGATGACAGGAGGCTATCTGGGAATCCTTAGAATGGGCTAGGTTGGGAGAGGGTCTTTTTGCAGAGAAGAAAAGTTTAGGTATTTTAGTAATATGAAAGGGGATCTGGATGTTCTTGGCATGAGTTAGGCACACGGGTTTGTAAGGAAGAGTTTAAGTTGACGTGAAGACTGTATCTGAGCATCGCTGAAATGGGTTAGGCTGGATCATTTTGTAAAGAAGAGGGGCTGGGGTTGATATGAAGAGGCACTTGGGGTATCCCTGTAATGGTTGAGGTAGAAGAAGGGATCTGGGTACCCCAGGGGGGATTAGAATTATAGGTGAGGTCTCAGTGTAAAGAAGAAGTAATTATTGTGGAGAGTGCTTGAGACATGAATTGGGGTGACGGGTATATAGGTATGAAGAAAGTGTTAGGCTTTTGTGAAGTGGGGCGGGTATTCTGGATAGGGGATTTGGGCTGTGGGAGCGGGCTTTGATTTGTAGAGAGGTTTAAGTACTTTGAAGAGGGGGATCTGGGTATGATGGGGAAGTGGTCAACGGAGGGATAAGTATAGGTGTAGTGGTGGGTTAGGCCAACATGAGACAGAGAAATTGGTTGAAGGAAGGGCAAGTTTGATGTGAGGGATCTGGACACCAGAGGGAGACAGTGTATAACAGACATATGTAAAGGAGAGGGGTTGTACCACGTGAGGGTGCTGAAAGTGGGGGCGCCTTGGGGCAGTTTGAGTCCCCTGATTTAAAAAGATGTCAGGAACCTGGGGGAGGGAACGGAGGAGTAATGCTGGGAGAAGTGGCAGCCTGTGAGGATTCCCCTAGGCACTGGGGAGCAAGAAGGGGGTAGTGAATTGGTAAGGAGAAGAATTCAGTGGAAGGAAGCTCAGGTGCAGAGGATGCAGGTTCCTGCGTGATGTGCATGGCTGTGGGCCAGCTGAGAGGCATGGGAGGTGAGGGGTTGGAGAGGTTATAAGGATCTGGTGGGTGGAGTTTGATGCACTTTGATTCAGAGGTGAGACTTGGGTAGATTCTGGGAAGGGACTGCTGGGAAGGTTCTGTGCTTGGTCTTGTGTGTTCAGAGGAGGAAGGATTGCTAGGGAGAGGCGTAGGAGTGGGAAATGGAAGCAAGGGTAAATATATACAAGGTCTTGGCAGGGAGTGCTAAAGGGAAAGAATTGCCCCTGAGAAGGACCAAGGAAATAGCAGTTTAGCTGGGCTTAGTCCCCACCTCTTTCTTTTCACAGCCCAGGGCCTCTCTGCTGCCATGACTGAGGAATCTGAGGAGACAGTTCTGTACATCGAGCACCGCTATGTCTGCTCTGAGTGCAACCAACTGTATGGGTCCCTGGAGGAGGTGCTCATGCACCAGAACTCCCATGTGCCCCAGCAGCACTTTGAGCTGGTGGGCGTGGCTGACCCTGGAGTCACGGTGGCCACTGAGGCAGCTTCGGGTGCAGGCCTGTATCAGACCCTGGTGCAGGAGAGCCAGTACCAGTGCCTGGAGTGCGGGCAGCTGCTGATGTCCCCCAGCCAACTCTTGGAGCACCAGGAGCTGCACCTGAAGATGATGGCTCCCTCAGATGCAGTGCCAGTGGAGCCACCGCCCAAGACACCCACACTGAGCTCTAGTACCATCCACTACGAGTGTGTGGATTGTAAGGCGCTCTTCGCCAGCCAGGAGCTGTGGCTGAACCACCGGCAGACGCACCTCCGGGGTACTCCCACCAAACCTCCGGCCCCAGTGGTCCTAGGGTCCCCGGTGGTCTTGGGGCCTCCTGTGGGCCAGGCCCGTGTGGCTGTGGAGCACTCCTACCGCAAGGCAGAGGAGGGTGGGGAAGGGGCAGCTGTCTCTTCCACTGCTGCTGCTGCCACCACTGAGGTGGTCACTGAGGTGGAGCTGCTCCTCTACAAGTGCTCCGAGTGCTCCCAGCTCTTCCAGCTTCCAGCTGACTTCCTGGAGCACCAGGCCACTCACTTCCCTGCCCCAGTCCCTGAGTCAGAGGAGCCTGCCTTGCAGCAGAACACCCTGACTCCATCACCTGCAGAGGTGCCTGTGTCCCAGCCCGACCCCCTGCCATCCTCTGACCACAGTTATGAGTTGCGCAATGGTGAAACCATTGGGCGCGATCGCCGGGGGCGCAAGGCCCGGAGGAACAACAGTGAAGAACAGGGCGGGACAGCCACCCAAGAGCTCTTTTGCTCTGCGTGTGACCAACTCTTCCTCTCACCTCACCAGCTACAGCAGCATCTTCGGAGTCACCGGGAGGGCGTCTTTAAGTGCCCTCTGTGCAGTCGCGTCTTCCCTAGCCCTTCCAGTCTAGACCAGCACCTCGGAGACCACAGCAGTGAGTCTCACTTCCTGTGTGTGGACTGTGGCCTGGCCTTTGGCACAGAGGCCCTGCTCCTGGCCCACCGGCGAGCCCACACCCCAAATCCTCTGCATTCGTGTCCGTGTGGAAAGACCTTTGTCAACCTCACTAAGTTCCTGTATCATCGGCGTACGCATGGGGCAGGGGGTGTCCCTCTGCCCACCACACCGGTCCCCCCTGAGGAGCCTGTCATTGGGGTTCCCGAGCCAGCCCCGGCAGAGACTGGAGAGTCGGAGGCACCAGAGCCTCCCGCAACCGAAGAGAGCCCAGGAGGGCCGGCTGCCCCGGGCACCTACCGCTGCCTCCTGTGCAGCCGTGAGTTCGGCAAAGCGTTGCAGCTGACCCGGCACCAGCGTTTTGTGCATCGGCTAGAGCGGCGCCATAAGTGTGGCATCTGTGGCAAGATGTTTAAGAAGAAGTCTCACGTGCGTAACCATCTGCGCACGCACACAGGCGAGCGGCCCTTCCCTTGCCCAGACTGCTCCAAGCCCTTCAACTCACCTGCCAACCTGGCCCGCCACCGGCTCACTCACACGGGGGAACGGCCCTACCGGTGCGGGGACTGTGGCAAGGCTTTCACGCAGAGCTCCACGCTGCGGCAGCATCGCCTGGTGCACGCCCAGCACTTCCCCTACCGCTGCCAGGAGTGCGGAGTGCGCTTCCACCGGCCCTACCGCCTGCTCATGCACCGCTACCACCACACGGGCGAGTACCCCTACAAGTGTCGCGAGTGCCCCCGCTCCTTCCTGCTGCGCCGGCTGCTGGAGGTGCACCAGCTCGTGGCCCATGCCGGCCGCCAGCCCCACCGCTGCCCATCCTGTGGGGCTGCCTTCCCTTCCTCGCTGCGGCTCCGCGAGCACCGCTGCGCCGCTGCTGCGGCCCAGGCCCCCCGGCGCTTCGAGTGTGGCACCTGTGGCAAGAAAGTAGGCTCGGCAGCCCGATTGCAGGCACATGAGGCAGCCCATGCCGCTGCTGGGCCGGGCGAAGTCCTGGCTAAGGAGCCCCCGGCCCCCCGGGGCCCCCGGGCCACTCGCACACCGGTCACCTCCCCAACCACCCTGGGGAGCGCAACCCCGGCAGCTCCCACAGCCCCTACCCGGCGCCGGGGCCTGGAGTGTAGCGAATGTAAGAAGTTGTTCAGCACAGAGACCTCGCTGCAGGTGCACCGGCGCATCCACACGGGTGAGCGGCCGTACCCCTGTCCGGACTGCGGCAAGGCCTTCCGCCAGAGTACCCACCTGAAGGACCACCGGCGCCTGCACACAGGCGAGCGGCCCTTTGCCTGCGAAGTGTGTGGCAAGGCCTTTGCCATCTCCATGCGCTTGGCAGAGCATCGCCGCATTCACACAGGGGAGCGGCCCTATTCCTGCCCTGACTGTGGCAAGAGCTACCGCTCCTTCTCCAACCTCTGGAAGCACCGCAAGACCCACCAGCAGCAGCATCAGGCAGCCGTGCGGCAGCAGCTGGCCGAGGCCGAGGCCGCCGTTGGTCTGGCCGTCATGGAGACTGCAGTGGAGGCGCTACCTCTGGTGGAGGCCATTGAGATCTATCCTTTGGCTGAGGCTGAGGGAGTCCAGATCAGTGGCTGACCCTGCCCCCCTTCCTTCTTCAGCTGCACCAGGCCCTGTTGCTGAAGAATCTCCTTCAATGTCCCCTTAAGTCTCTGTAGATACTGTGCCCCTTCCTCCACCTCTCCTAACCGCCATGTAAGTTCTGTAACTGGATTTATTCTCTTTTCCAAAGGAGTCGCTCTGGGTCCTTGATATGCATAAAAGGTGCCCTGCCCCACCCCCACCTGCCACCTGTTAGTGCTGGTGGCCCCAAGATAAAACAGTCAATAAAGACTGAATTGGACATTTAGGTGGTTTTGTCTGGCCTAGCTGTGTGGGGTGGAATTTGGGACCTGCCTTCTTGTGGCTTTTTCAACATCCAGAAAAGGGCCTGGCAAGTAGGAAGAGAGGCTTAGTAGACATTTACTGAATTGAGTCCCAGGGCCTGGCTTAAGAGAACTGGGACTTATCTTGGAGCCAGGTGGGAAGTAGTGTGGCTGTCTTGCCACTAGAGGTCCCCACAGCCCCATAGAAAAACCTGAAGCTGTTTCAGTTGGCAGCTGGAATGTTTGGAAAAGCCTTCAGATTTTTTTCTCACCACTTATGCCCCCAAATCCTGGCCTGATGTGAGCCATCTCCTCCAAGGCCATCTGGTTTTCTCACTATGGATCTCTGAGGGCAAATGCAGGTCTGGGAAAGGCATGATCTCCAGGGCAGTAGAGGAGGGTGGCTCCTGGGACCAGACCCAGTGGTGGGGTTAAAGAAGATTCTGGGCAGGGGGAGGCAGCCTCATAAGGAGAGCTACCTTGACACCCACCTAGAATTGAATTCGGGCTTAGCTGACAGATGTGGGGAGAGGGGGTGGTTGGAGTGGCTAGCTGGTGTTTGTCTAGTTTGCCCCAACTTCTCACGTTTTCCTAACAGTTGTCACACTCATCTGTGAAGACAACATCTTGCAGGGAAGGAGTCTGAAGTCGGAAGCAGGGACGTGATTTGCCCACAGTCATTTGACCCACATGGCACAGAGCTTGAATTTAAGCCTAGTTTCATCTGATTTTTTTGTTTGTTTATTTTTAAAGATTTTATTTATTAAAAAAAAATTTTTATTTATTTGACAGAGAGAAACACAGCCAGAGAGGGGACACAAGCAAGGGGAGTGAGAGGGAGAAGCAGGCTTCCTGCCAAGCAGGGAGCCCGATGTGGGACTCGATCCTGGGTCTCCAGGATCATGACCTGAGCCGAAGGCAGTCGCCTAACCAACTGAGCCACCCAGGTGCCCCTAGTTTCATCTGATTTAATTGCCCATATGCTTCCTTTGCAGTCTGCTGCCTTCTACATAGTTGGGGGAGGGCGGTCAGGAAGATGGTGACTGGAGGGAAGGCTCAGTTGCTATGCTTGCGTTGCCTCTTAAGAGCCTCAGCCCAAGAAAAAGCCCTGCCAGGGTTACTCCATACTCCATACTCTAGTCTTTCTGTTGGAGAAAATTTGTATTTGGACCGCTAGTAAATGAGAGGTGAAGGAAAGCTGTTTGTATTGAAACGAGGGAAAGGGAGGCCTGAGAGCTGCCTATTCAGGCTCTTACTCTTGGTCCTATCACTAGTCCTGGAGCCTCTGGGCACCGGGTTCAGAGACACCGGTTTCGCCTTATGTTCAGGTGAAAAATGAGGGTTGAAGAGAGGGTAGACTTGTCAAGGCCACAGACTAAAAGCTAAGTCTCCTAACCTGTAATAGAAACTATATAAGCCTTACTACAGAAAAAAAAATCATTTCATAACCTGACTGCCCTAATGAAGAGCAGTTATCTATTAAGCAGTTGTTTTCCAGCAGAGGGTGGATCATGGCCACCATCTTTCAATGACCTCATACTCTGCAGGAAGGACTCGAGCCATCTTAGCCCCGCATGCCAGATCCCCTTCAGTCCCCAGACAGAGGTGCATTCTCAGACTGCCTCTTCCCAAGAAGAGCAGCAACGTCCTGAGAGTCATACCAAATAAGTGCTTAGAACAGTTGGAGGATCTATCCCTGCCAAGCCAGATAAAAATCAGGTTGAATCAAGAAAAAGGACAGGAACCCTGAGGTTGCTGATTGACTCCCAGATTCAGCAGAGAAGAATGGCTCTGTGGCAGTGGGGTGATCACCCTTCCTCAACGCTGGTTCCTTTTTAGAGTCTCTAATGAAAACTTCAGACTCCCACCCTGAGAAAAGTTGATGTGTGTAAACACGTTGATGAACAAGACTCATTGTTCACCATCATCCTGCTGAAACTTGATGGTCCTCAGTTGAACCACTGTCCTAAAAAAAAGGTGGCACAAATCAAACCCCTGTTGGATGCTAGGGTTTGAGTTGGACAGGCAAAGGTTCTTGAACTTTAATATTTGTTAGGCACATCCCTCAGAGATTCAGATCCAGCAAACGTGTCTAGATGAGATCCAGGAATCTGCATTTTTTTCGAGAGAGAGAGTATCCCAACAGGCTTCACACCCAGCACAGAGCCTGATTTGAGGCTCAGTCTCACCACTCTGAGATCATGACCTGAGCCAAAATCAACAGGTGGATGCTTAAACAACTGAGCCACGCAGGCACCCCCAGGAAGCTGCATTTTATTTTTATTTTTTAAAGATTTTATTTATTTGACAGAAACACAGCCAGAGAGGGAACACAAGCAGGGAGAGAGAGAGAGGGAGAAGCAGGCCTCCCACTGCCAAGCAGGGAGCCTGATGTGGGGCTCAATCCCCAGTCTCCGGGACCACGACCTGAGCCAAAGGCAATCGCCTAACCAACTGAGCCACCCAGGCGCCCCCAAAATAAAATCTTTTAAAAAAAGTTTGATGGAGAGAGACACAGTAAGAGAGGGAGTACAAGCAGGGGGAGTAGGAGAGGGAGAAACAGCTTTCCTACCAAGCAGGGACCTGATGCGGGGCTCAATCCCAGGACCCAGAGATCATGACCCAAGGCAAAGGCAGACACTTAACTACAGCCACCCAGGTGCCCCCAAAATAAAATATTTAAAAAGAAATAGGGGGCGCCTGGGTGGCTCGGTGTTTTGAGGCCTCTGCCTTCGGCTCAGGTCATGATCTCAGGGTCCTGGGATCAAGGCCCACATTGGGCTGTCTGCTCAGCGGGGAGCCTGCTTCCTCCACTCTCTCTGCCTACTTGTGATTTCTCTCTGTCAGATAAATAAATACAATCTTTTAAAAAATAAAAAGAAGAAATAGGGGAGCCTGGTGACCCCACCAGTTAAGCATCCTACTCTAGACTTGGAGTCAGGTCATGATCTCAGGGTCGTGGGATTGAGCCCCATGTCAAGCTCCAGGCTGGGTGTGGAACCTGCTTAAGATTCTCTCTCTGCCTCTCTCCCTATCATCCCAGATAAATAAACACCAATTCTGATGCAAGTGACCTGCTGACCCCTCTAAGAAGAGCCTTGCATTGCCTATTTTAAGTTGGATATGGCAGCTGCATAAACAGAAGAAAAAGGTGTTTTTCTTTCAATCTCGCTGAAATGATGCAGTGCTAATACTTCTTACTTAAGTGATCCAACCCGTCTTCTGTTCTTTTCCTTTCTCCTATCTCCCCCACTCTTTCCTGTTGAATTTGCAGAATCCCAGCATCTGTGTGCCAAGCATACATCAGAGGGATGGAACAGTGACGAGGAGACATGATATCAATGAGAAACACAGTTGTTGACACCATTTCTGATTTTCAGTGGTGAGGTCTTGGAGATTAGCCCATGGCCTGGCCTGTAAAGCCATCGTTCTTGCCAAATGACCTAGTCAAGCTAGGCAAAAAAATTTGGGTGAGAGTTAATGTCACTCTGAGAAAAGAGTGTACCTTGTACCAGCAGACAACTTCAAAGTCAACTGTTTTTCAAGGGGGTTGTTTGTCCTCTGGGGATGGAAGTGGGGAAGGACTCACTGGCTTCCTGGCTTTCCCATAGTTCTCATTTTTGAAGACAGTGTTGCTAGAGATCTGTCCGAAGCACTTACCTCATCATCTGATTCAATTCTTGCAACCCCATAGTGTTGGTATTTCCCATATGTTATGAATGAGAACATTGAAGGTCAGATATCAAAAATCACACAGCTGGCAGAACTGAGATGTGAATTCAGAAATTTGAATTCATCCTAGATTCTGAGACTTGGTTCTGATGGGTAAAAATACGGCTTGGGCCTCACTTCTGAACATATACTGCCTGAACAGAAGCAAAGCCAACCCCGCCCCACACACGTACCCACCACCCTTACCAAAGCAGAGAAGAGACCAAGGGAGAGCAGGAGCATTTCTCTCTGTACAGTTTTTACTTTTTTATTTTTTGATGTTGTTCAGATGAATGACACACTCAAGTTACAAAAATGGGGCCTTAAAAGAAGCACATTGTACAATGAACAAGCAGATTGGAGTTAAGAACACTGAAACGCTAACCCGCTACCACGAGAAGAGACAGGGAGGGGGTACAGGATGGGTAGGGAGGGGCTACCAACACAGGGGTCAGACAGAACTGAAAGTGGGGCTAATTGGCTGAGAATGGATGAAAGGCAGGTCTCTTCCAGGCCTACTCAATTTCTAGACACCATTTCATGGTCTCCCTTGCCCACTACTTGCCACCTCCTCCTCTCCCCATTCCAACCTGGTCATCTGAATGAGTGGGTGGGAGACACCCACCCCAGAAATAGCTGAGCCACTGAGATCTTTACAAGGTGTGTGGTCATCTTGTCCTAGCGCAGGCTTGGATTTGGGAGGGGAAGGTGGCAGCTGTGAGACAGGAAGCCAGAAAGGAGATAGCAGAGAGGAGTTGATCCACGATCAGACCCCTGCTTTTCCCCCAAGGACTCCCTGCCCCTTTCCCACCCCACCAGGATCCAAAGGCCCTCTCTACAAGTGCAGAGAGGCCCCCAGTCACCCTGCAATTATGAAAATAAATAAATACTGAGCCCCTGGGCTTGGAGGACAGGCTGGGGGAGGGCAGCAGGGATAGAGGAGAGGAAAGGGAGGCAGAAGGGAGGGGTCACAGACATAGTAAATAGTTGTCTCCGTCCCAGCAACACTTCTCTCTAGATTTTTCTCTCCTTTTGTGTTTGTTTAACAAGGAGCTAACATTTCAAGGACAAATACTTAAAAATATACATTATTTTTTTCTTCTTTTTCGCCTTTGTCATCGTCATCTTGCTTTGGAGACTGCTGAGGTCAAAGTTCAAACCGCATGAAGGAACTGCGGCTTGGAGTTTTTGTGTATTTTTTTTAATTTTTATTTTTTAATTTTTTTCACTTTTTTTCTAACGTATAAAAAGGTAGCGGAGTTGTCTGTGGGTTTTTTTTTTTTAATGGTTAAATCTTTGGTTTGTTTGTTTTTTTCTCTTGGAGGCCTTTATCTCTCGCACTTGCCTTTCCCACTCGGAGGCCAGTGGGGGCCCGCGTGTCTCAATCTTACTCAGTCGGTCTCACTCTCTCTCTCACTCAGTTCCCCCTACCCTGGGCTAAAGGGAGAGAGAGGCACCCTGGGGTTTGGGTGGGCAAGGAAATTAGTCAGCTCATCACCTACGAGGCTAATTCCTTAGCCTGTCTGCCCAGGGTGTGGGGCTTGGAGACCCTCTCTTGGCCTTCCCCAGGGAGATGTGCGGCGGGGGGGGCGGGGGGGACTCATATCCTTCCCTCCCCTCCTGATTGTAGCCCCAACTCCAATAGGGCTTGGGTTCCCCATCTCCACCCAACCCCACTTATAGCCCAGCCCCTCCCTCCCACTTCTAATCCCCACCCTCCCAGAAGAGAACAGAGAGGTGTTTCAGTTACTGGCTTTTTTTTTTTTTTTTTGGCACAAAAGGCCCACCATTAGGGTAGACCCATTCTCTGTCCCTCCCTCAAGTAGGAGGTCAGGGTTGGGAAGAGAACTTCAGAAGGCTCCCCATTCCTCCAATCCACTTATCTTCCTCTCTTTCTAGCCCTGGCCACTGGCCCCCCACCTCAGACATCTCACCTAGCCCAGAGCCTAGCTTGGGGTCTCTTTCCCCATCTCCTACATAAAGTCTCCCAGCCCCCCAACTCTCTCGCTCACACACAGACACACGGACACAGGCTCTGTACAGACCACAAAATAAAAACGATGAGATAGTTTTGTTTCCCGGAGTCGAGACAGGGGGTACTGGAGTGGAAGGGGCAGAGCAGGGTGGGGGGCATGAATTCCCCCATCACCATCCCAACCCTGGCTCCCTCCAGCCCCCCAGCCCCTTGCCCTGGCTGGCCCCCAGCCAACGATATTTGGTTTCTTTTTTAACATTAAAGTTCTATGAGGTATTTGGTGCCTTATCTCGAGTCCTCGGGGGAGGGGGGCCCAGGGGGGAGACCTGGGGCACACTTGCCCCTCCCTCCCTCCCACCCCCTTCCCAATATTTGGTTTCACAGCTGTAGTTAAAGCTTGGGATTTGGTTATTTTTCCCCTCCCAGGAATTTTCTTTTTTTTCTTGTTTTTCTTTTCTCAGTTATGGGGGTTGGATGGGGAGGGTCCCCCTCACCCCCGGCTGCACGGGGTCCCTCCACCAATGTCAGGGCATCGGCCCCATCCCTGCCCCTCCTTCCTCCTTTCCTCTCTGCCCCACTCCCCCCACACTGGGGTGCAGGGTACGGAGAAGTCTCAGATGGCTGGACTTGAAGCCGGGAGGAAGCAGGATGAAGTGGGTGGTGGTGAGTCCTGGATT
>PITA01033509.1:0-12677 GCA_004023965.1 Spilogale gracilis | reverse complement strand
AGAGAAGTCTTGGAGCAAACAACTAAAATCCCATGAAAACAGTATAAGGGAAATAAATGATGCCAGGAAATGCTCCAATATCAGAATTATTGGAATACTCAGAGGAGTTGAGAGAGAGAGAAGCCTAGAGGATATTGTTGAACAAATCATGGATGAAAATTTCCCGAATATGGGGAATGAAACAATTGTTCATGTCCTAGAGGCAGAGAGGACAACCCCCAAGATCAATGAGGCCAGAAAAACCTCCAGGCACATGATTGTGAAAACTGTGAATTATAAAAACCAAAGAATATGTCTTAAGGGCAGCTAGGGGAAAGTGATCCCTTATGTATAGAGGGAGGACCATCAGAATAACGTGAGAACTTTCCACAGAAACCTGGCAAGCCAGAAAGGGCTGGCAAGACATATTCAGGAAATTACATGACAAAAATATGCAACCAAGGATAATGTATCCAGCAAGGTTGACTTTCAGAATGGAAGGAGAAATAAAGAGCTTCCAAGACCGCCAAAGTCTAAAAGATTATGCGCCACCAAGCCAGCACTACAAGAAATACTGAGAGGGGTTCTATAAAAGAGAAATGAACACAAGAGTGACACAGAACAGAAATTTACAGTTAATCTATAGAAACATGAACTTCACAGGCAACATGATTTCAATACAAAACGTATCTATCAATAATCACTTTCATTGTGAATGGCCTAAATGCCCCTATAAAAAGGCACAAGGTTTCAGACTGGATAAAATGACAGGACCCATCCATATGCTGTTTACAAGAGATACATTTTGAATCTAAAGACACTTCCAGATTGAAGGTGAGGGGATGGAGGACCATCTTTCATGCCAACGGATCTTAAAAGAAAGCCGGGGTAGCGATTCTCATATCAGACAAATTGGATTGTAATCTAAAGACTGTAGTCAGAGACACAGAAGGACACTACATCATTCTCAAAGGGTCTATACACCAAGAAGATCTAACAATTGTAAATATTTATGCCCCCAAAATGGGAGCAGCCAACTACATAAGCCAACCATTAAACAAAATAAAGAATCATATTGATACAAATACATTAATTGTAGGAGATCTTAACACACCACTCTCAGCAATGGACAGATCATCTAAACAAAAATCAACAAAGAATCAAGAGCCTTGAATGACACATTGGACCAGATGGATCTCATAGATATATTCAGAACATTTCACCCTAAAACAGCAGAATACTCATTCTTCTCGAGTGCACATGGAACTTTCTCCAGAATAGACCACATACTAGGTCACAAATCAGGGCTCAACCAATACCAGAAGACTGAAATTATTCCCTGCATATTCTCTGACCACAATGCCGTGAAACTGGAACTCAACCACCATAAAAAGTTCAGGAGAAAATCAAACACTTGGAAGCTAAGTGTAATCCTGCTCAAGAATCGGTGGATCAACCAGGAAATCAACGAAGAACTGAAACACTTCATGGAAACCAATGAGAGTAAAGATACATTGATCCAAAACCTATGGGATACAGCAAAGGCAGTCCTAAGGGAGAAATTCATAGCCATCCAAGTCTCACTCAAAAAAATTGAAGAATCCTGAATACACCAACTCTCATTACACCTTAAAGAATGGAAAATCAACAAACAATTAAACCAACCCCCCACACAAGGCGGGAAATAATAAGGATTAGAGCAGAGATGAATGAATCAGAAACTAGAGATACAGTACAACACATCAATGAAACTAGAAGCTGGTTCTTTGAAAGAATCAATAAGATCAATAAACCATTGGTCAAACTAATCCAAAAGAAAAGGGAGATGCCCAAATTAATAAAATTATAAACGAAAGGGGAGAGATCACGACTAACACCAAAGAAATAAAAACAATCATCAGAAATTACTATCAACAATTATATGCCAATAAGTTTAACAACCTAGAAGAGACGGACACATTCCTAGAAACCTATAAACTTCCAAGACTGAAATAGGAAGACATTGACAATTTGAATAGACCTATATCTAGTAATGAGATTGAAGCAGCGATCAAAAACCTCCCCAAAAACTAGAGTCCAGGACCAGACGGATTCCCTGGGGAATTCTACCAAACATTTCAAGAAGAAATAACACCTATACTCCTGAAGCTCTTTCAAAAAACAGAAACGGGAGGAAAACTTCCAGACTCTTTTTATGAAGCCAGCATCACTCTAAACCCCAAACCAGACAAAGACCCCATCAGAAAGGCGAACTTCAGATCAATATTGCTGATGAATATGGATGCCAAGATTCTCAACAAGATCCTTGCCAACAGGATTCAAGAATACATTAAAAAGATTATCCACCATGACCAGGTGGGTTTTATCCCAGGGATGCAAGGGTGGTTCAACACTCACAAATCAATCAATGTGATAGAACAAATCAATAAGAGAAGAGAGAACAACCACCTGGTACTCTCAATTGATGCAGAAAAGGCATTTGACAAAATACACCATCCGTTCCTGATCAAAACTCTTCAAAGTATAGGGATAGAGGGAACATTTCTCAACCTCATAAAATCTACCTAACGAAAAACCCACAGCAAATATCATTCTCAACGGGGAAAAACTGACAGCCTTCCCTCTGAGATCAGGAACAAGACAAGGATGCCCACTCTCACCACTACTGTTCAACATAGTGTTAGAAGTCCTAGCAATAGCAATCATACAACAGAAAGAAATAAAAGGTATTCAGCTTGGCAAAGAAGTCAAACTCTCTCTCTTTGCAGATGACATGATACTCTATGTAGAAAACCCAAAAGACTCTACCCCCAAACTACTAGAACTCATACAACAATTCAGTAGTGTGGCAGGATACAAAGTCAATGCACAGAAATCAGTTGCATTCTTATACACTAACAATGAAAAAATAGGAAGGGAAATCAGATGCCGGGAGCCGGCCCCCGCAATGGTAACGGTCCGGTCAGGGTTCCCTGAAGGTGGCGCCGGAGTCGGCGATAAAATAAGGAGATCGGACTCGAAGAGTGGTGTGGGGAACTCCTGTCCTGAAAACTGTGTCTTCAGGGTCTTTATTTAAAGCCTTTTAGTTACATCAGTCTAGCTTTAGGCAAACAGTTGGTTCTGTCTCTCTTGCTCTCTGCTTCTCTGTTTCTGTTTCTCTCTCTGTTGCTCTCTCTCTCTCTCTCTCTGTCTCTGTCTCTCTGTCTCAGTCTCTCAGACTCTCAGTCACATGGCTTAGTCTCTCAGTTTCTCTCCCTCTCTCTTGACTGTCAAGGGCCTCAGTCTTTTATTATTCCCAAGTGAAGAGGTTGGGTGGTGCAGTTAAATCTTTTAACTGCTTTTGCACCCACCCTAAAGACAGGATTAGTATTGTTACTGCAAGGTACAGGGTGATTGCTTAAACTCACAGAAGTTGAGACCATTGAGGCAGAGAGATCAAGAAATACAGATAAGAGATACAGAGATATGATTAGTGGGAGGAGGATTAAATGGAACTATGTCTTGAATAAGCACACCAAGGACATATTGCCCTGACCCACAGGGTAAGTGGCTTTTTGGATTCTAGGCGGGGAAAGCCCCTCTGGGCTTTCATTCACATTCACAGGTACCTCCACCAGAATTTCTGGTGGCTTGGGCATGGAGGGAAGGGCAGATCATGCACGGTCCCCAGACAATCAGAGAATCGATTCTGCTTACTATAGCACCTAAAACCATAAGATACTTAGGAATAAACCTAACCAAAGAAATCAAAGATCTGTACTGGAGGAACTACAGAACACTCATGAAAGAAGTTGAAGAAGACACAAAAAGATGGAAGACCATTCCATGCTCATGGACTGGAAGAATAAACCTTGTCAAAATGTTAATACTGCCCAGAGCAATCTATACTTTCAATGCCGTTCTGATCAAAATTCCACCAACATTCTTCAAAGCATTGGAACAAACAATCCTAAAATTTATGTGGAACCAAAAAAGACCCTGAATCGCTAAGGAATTGCTGAAGAAGAAAAACAAAGCTGGGGGCATCTCGTTACCTGACTTCAGGCTTTATTACAAAGCTGTGATTACCAAAACAGCATAGTACTGGCACAAAAACAGAGAAATAGACCAATGGAACAGAGTTGAGAGTCCAGATATGGTCCCAGAAATCTATGAGCAAATCATCTTTGACAAAGCAGGAAAAAATATCCAGTGGAAAAAAGACAGTCTCTTCATTAAATGGTCTGGGAAAATTGGACAGCAACATATAGAAGAATGAAACTAGACCATTCTCTTACACCACACACAAAAGCAAACTTGAAATGGATAAAAGGCCTCAACGTGAGGCAGGAATCCATCAAAATTCTGGAAAAGAACATAGGCAGTAATCTCTTTGACATCGGCCACAGCAACTTCTTTCAAGACACGTCTCCAAAGGCAAAGGAGACAAAAGCGAAAATGAACTTCTGGGACTTTGTTAAAATAAATAGCTTCTGTACAGCAAAGGAAACAGTCAACAAAACAAAGAGGCAACCCACAGAATGGGAGAGGATATTTGCAAATGACACTACAGACAAAGGGCTGGTATCCAAGATCTATAAAGAACTACTCAAACTCAACATCCAAAAAGAAGATGAACACATCAAAACATGGGCAAGAGACACAAAGAGGCACTTCTCCATAGAAGATATACAAATGGCTAACAGACACATGAAAAAATGTTTAGCGTCATTAGCTATCAGGGAAATTCAAATCAAAACCACACTGAGATACCACCTTACACCAATCAGAATGGCTAAAATTAACAAGTGAGGAAACAACAAGTGTTGGAGAGGCTGCAGAGAGAGTGGAACCCTCTTACACTGTTGGTGGGATTGTAATCTGGTGCAGCCGCTTTGGAAAACAGTGTGGAGATTCCTTAAAAACTTAAAAATAGAGCTACCCTATGACCCTGCAGTTGCGCTACTGGGCATTTACCCAAAGATACAGATGTAGTGAAAAGAAGGGCCATATGTACCCCAATGTTCATAGCAGCAATGGCCACAATCGCCAAACTGTGGAAAGAAGCCAAAGTGCCCATCAACAGATGAATGGATAAAGAAGATGTGGTAAATATACACCTGCATCAGAAAGGATAGATATCCAACTTTTGTGGTAACATGGACTGGATTGGAAGAGATTATGCTGAGTAAAATCAGCCAAGTAGAAAAAGTCATGTATCACATGGTTTCACTTACTTGCAATGCATAAGGGGTAATATAGAAGACAGTAGGAGAAGGAAAGTAAATGGGAAGTAGGGTAATTCAGGGAGAGAAATGAAACAAGAGAGACTTTGGACACAGAAACAACTGAGGGACTTGGAGGGAGGGGGTGGGGGGATGGGAGAGCCTGTTTGTGGGTACTGAGGGCACCTATTGCATGGAGCACTAGGGTGGGGCATGGACAATGAATATTGGAACACTGAAAAAAAATAAAAAAAAGAAAATATCAAGTAGCAGAATTACTGTCATATGATAGTGCTGTTTTTAGCTTTTTGAGGAATCCCCACACTGTTTTCTGTAATGCCTGCACCAACACATGAGGGTTCCTTTTTCTTCGTATCTTTGACAGCACTTGTTAATCTTGTCTTTTTTATTTCAGTTATCTTGACAGGTATAAAGTCACATCTGATTGCACTTTATAAGAGTTTAATAAATGTTTAATTTTTTTATGTTCAGTTAGCCAACATATAGTAATCATTTGTATTTACCTGATGATTAGTAATACTAAGCATCTTTTCATGTGCCTGTTTGCCATCTGTATGACTTCCTTGTAAAAATATTTATTCAGGTCCTCCGCCCATTTATTTCTTTTTTTTAAAAGATTTTATTTATTTGACAGAGAGAAACACAGCCAGAGAGGGAACACAAGCAGGAGGAGTGAGAGAGGGAGAAGCAGGCTTCCCGCAGAGCAGGGAGCCTGATGTGGGACTCGATCCCCGGTCTTCGGGATCATGACCTGAGCCAAAGGCAGTTGCCTAACCAACTGAGCCACCCAGAGGCCTCTTCTCAGCCCCTTTCTTAATTGGATTTTTGGTTTGGTATTGAGTTGTATAAGTTCTTGATGTACTTTGAGTATTAACCCCTTACTGAAATATTATTTGCAAATATCTTCTTCTAGTCAGTAGGTTGCATTTTGTGTTATTGATGGTTCCCTTTTCTGTGCAAAAACATTTTTGTTTCATGAATTTGAAAAGATACATGCACACCTATGTTTATTGCAATATTATTTACAATAGCCAAGATATGGAAGGTCACCTAAGTGTGTATCAATAGATGACTGGATAAAGAAGATGTGGTGTATATGTATATCTAATGACTATTACTCAGCTGTAAAAAAGAGTGGAATCTTTCCATTTGTAACAACAAAGATGAACTGGGTAGGTATAATGCTAATTAAAATATGTCAGACTGAGAAAAACAAATGCTGTATGTTTTCACTCTAAAGTAGAATTAAGAAATAAAAAAATTAAAATGAAAAAAGAAAAGAGAGTGACAAACATCAATACCCAAAATAAAGTAAAATAAAATAAAATAAGCCCAAACCACAGCACCCTAGACTACTAAATAATGGGAACAAACTCAGGGTTGCCAAAGGAAAGAGGGATAAGGAATGGGTGATTTAAATAAAGGGAATTAAGAGTAAATTCATCTTGAGGAGCACTCAAAAATGTGTGGAATTATTGACTCACTGTACTGTGCACCTCTTAGTAATACAACAACACTGCATGTTCATTATTAGTTGCATGAAAATAAACTAGAAAAGATCAATAAAAGATGAAATATGGTCTCTGCACTTAGGAAGCTTATCCTCTAATACAAGGGGTACAGCATAGCTGTAACACAAAGTACAAAGTGTTCTCATAAGTAATATACAAATCAAGTGTCTGGAGGACGATCATATGTGGCTGACACAGAGGTGAGGGTTGATGGTGAAATCAGAGAACACTTTGTAGAGGGATGGCTTTTGAGTTGGCTCTCTTCAGGGATGGCATCTGTCCCATCTGGGGGGCAGGGAGAGATGCAGGCAGTGAGAGCACCAGGAGGAAAGGCACAGGGAAATGAAGCTGTGTTCCGAGCACACACTGTGTACCTTGAGCCTTCACTGTGTGCGGGGGCAAGAGAGTTTGCACAGGGGGACTGGGGCCAGAGCTTTCCCCTGAGCACAAAGCACTTTGTCTTTGAGCCCACTGCCCAGGCTGAAAATGCCTGAGTTGTAATTTCTCTTAGCGAAATCTTCGTTCTTGGACTTTAAAGTTTCTCTACTGTTGTCTGGTTTGGTCCCTTGCTCAGAAAGTGCGCATGTGGGCGCCTGGGTGTCTCAGTGGTTTAAAGCCTCTGCCTTCAGCTCAGGTCATGATCTCAGGGTCCTGGGATCGAGGCCCGTGTCGGGCTCTCCACTCAGCAGGGAGCCTGCTTCCTCCTCTCTCTCTGCCTGCTTGTGATCTCTCTCTGTGTCAAATAAATAAATAAAATCTTAAAAAAAAAAAAAGAGCCAAGTGTCCTGGGTTCTCTTCCTGTTTTCACCACGAGCCAACAATGTGGCCTTGGACAAGCTGCTCAGTTCCTTCCAAGCTTGCTTATTTATCTGTTACAGGAGAGGTCAGAACTGATCATTTCTACAGTTCAGTTTATGTGCAAAGTTATAGGTTTCCTCTGGTTCTTCTGTGCTGTTATTCTCTTAACTAGGTCTCTCTCCTGCACGTGATCTGTACCTGCATCCTGCCCACTTTTCACTACAATCCATTGTTGGAGCTGTAGAGGTCCAACAAATAGTGCACCATTTCTCTCTCCTGTGTTGGGAACCTACTGATAATTATGACACGGGGACAGATGAAGAAACCATCCACTGTAGATCTGCAGCCTACTTGGCTTGCTAATCTGTCATCACTGCATTTGACAGACTTCTCATCACAAGTAGTGCTGAGTGTCCCTGGCTGACCACTACAGAAGAGGGACTTCTTTAGTTTTTTTCCTGTATGAGCAGGTTGGATGGCATGTGTCTGTGGGCAGGTTTGTTCTGAATAAAAAAAGAACATGAAAAAAACACTGGAAGAAGCTAATCAGGTATGCTCCGTGTTATGTCTTCATTTCATCAATCAAGGTCCCAGTGAGAGGGCCCCGTGGAGAGTGGCTAGGAATAGTACTCTGCTCAATGGTGCTCAAACTTCAGGGGGTGCCATGACCCCTAGAGGGCTTGTGGAAACAGACTGCTGAACCACTGTTCCCAGTGATTGGAATTCAGAAGGTCTGGGTAGGGCCCATAACTTGTACTTCTAACAAATTCCCAGGTGATGCTGATGCTTGTGGTCCAGGGACCAAACTTTTAAAACCAAAGTCCATCTGAAGCCTCTTCACATGTCATGTTGAAGTGAGGGAAACAAAGGCGTTCTTTGTACAGTCAACTTCATTCAATGAAGCATTTACGTTAAAATACCATCTTTAAGGCTTTCTAGTGTGCAAAGCATAATGAATCATTTCACAATTATGCATATCAAATTAACACTATGTACAATTTAAATATCTTACCATTTTACATGTAAACTGTACAATAATTCTGAAATTAAAAAAAATAGCATACCACACTCTTCTTTCTTTTTGGTCCTGACTATAGACTATACATAAGTAGTGTATCCTATTCACTCGCAGAGAGCATCCGGCTGGGCCAGGTATAATGAATATTTAACAAATTCATGTTCAATTGAATTGAGTCTTATTCATTTCCTTGGTTCAGAAAATTCTCCTTCCTTTCAGGCTAGCTTTCTGCTACTCCTTTAAAACTATTCTGGGAGACATCCTTGGCAAACAACATTTCTCCCCATCTAGAACTGTCTATTCCCAGCATCACAACTGTGCCCAGGCACTTCTAGTTTTGCCATTGTGTGGCTATGTCTGATTTCTGGTGACTCTCCTGTCTATTCCATCCCCATGGAATCTTGCTCAGGGCAAGGAGTAGCATTTACATTTTCTCTAGATCCAGCAGGAAGAATGGTATTGTTCATTCAAAGAGCAACAGGGAAAATACAGCCCTGGGGAAGGAGAATGCTCAACATGACCTCCTCTGGTCCTGCTGCATCTCTTCCCATGGGATGTGGAGAGACGTTAGAAGGTGTGAAATAATAGAAGATGCAACCAGCTCTACCTGATTCCAGGGACTCCCTGCAGACGAGATTGGCTCGAGTGTGGGCACAACAGGCATCTGACTTGATGCAGTTAGTTTTATGCTTTGGTATAGGAAGGCCAGTGTTTTTCTGTTGTGTTTATTTATGGAGCCTGATCTGGGAGGGAGAGAGGGAAGATATTTTCTTACTTGCTGAATTTCTCCTTTTCCCAACAGGAAGTAGGTGGCTGCAGGGAAGTCTGCCAGAAGCAAGATTACCCATACACTTACCTACTCCTTTAGATGTTTCTTTGAGGGACTGGTGCAGAAACCTTATGGAATCACCTACAATTCTTTGGGGATAGAGTTGATACCCCTACATGGGGAGGAAAATGGGCTGAAATAGGATTAATTACTGGACAGGGATTGAGGCATCGTTATTCTGGAAGAGAAGGTATGAGTTGAAACTGAGAAAGAGGTATTGGTCAAGAAACACTTCCTGAAGGTTGTCTATTGAACAACTTGGGAAATGAAAGACAGAGAGGTGAGTTAGAAAAGAAATGGCACAGTGATTCCAGGCATAAGGACCTTTAAGAGTCATGAAAGAATGAGACTCTTATGAGGGATGTGTTTTCACATTTGAGGGGGAATTTATAAGCCAGGTTTGTATTGTGTGTTGTGTATTATGCCAGTGAGTGTCATTCTTGAATCAGGAAGTGACGAGATAGGATTCTCATTGCCACTAGAAGACAGACAGAGAGAAGGCTGTGGGCAGACATACCCTTCCTGGGAGACAGCTGGAGGAACTGCTGCAGTCACCTAGATCCTGTTCTTCCAAGTATGGTCCATGGACCTGCAGCCAGGGTGTCCCCTGGGAGCTTTTTAGAAATGCAGATTCTCAGGCTCCCATGGAATATTTTGGATCAGAATCTGCATTTTTAACAGGCTCAAGTGATTTATTAGGTTTTTCAGTTCAAGAACCACTGGCCTTAGATGATCCATGGTAGGTGTCTGGCCTCAGATGGGCACTACGGAAGTTGTAAAAACTTTGGAAATGGGGACACAAGATGAGCCTAGGCTGGGGACCTGAACCTGGGAAAGAGGGAGAAGTGTGGTGTCTGTCTGCCTGCCTGTCTCCGGGACTCCTCTACCAGAATTATGGAAGGTTTAGCAGTCTGCCCACCAAGGGGAAAAGAGCCTGGGGTGCCCTCCATCGAGTCTGCCTGGTCCTCAGGTCTCCTCTGGGGCAATCGGTGGGTGGGTGGTGACCACTGCCAATTCTATTTCCCCTCCTTCATATGATGGCCTGAAAAGGCCCAGGGAAATCATATTAGTCATGCCCCGATTCAGGGTTGTACTGTCCCTTAATCCAATAAGAGATAATCTGATGATACTAATTGAGGAGGCTGTGGAGTTTGGGGGATGAAATAGGAATTCTTAACTATCTGTCCCGGAAATTAGACCACTTTCATCTTTCACATGCTTTCAATAGATACAAGATGTCTACATTAAGGGGTTATACCCTAATAGGGACCAAATTATTCTTTTTAAGGGATGTTTGATAATTTTTAATCACTTAATAACAAACTTTATGAGACCTACAATTCAAGACACCTGGATTGATACCCAGTGGAATAATGTTACCAAGTGGGCATTGGAGAATTTTTTTTTTACTTTTTTTTTGAGAGAGAGAGAGGACAAACAAGTAGGGGGGAGGGTCAGAGAGAGGGAGAAGCAGATCCCTGGCTGAGCAAGGAGCTCTATGTGGGGCTCGATCCCAGGACCCTGAGACCACAACCTGAGCCAAAGGCAGATGTCCAACTGACTGAGCTACCCAGGTACCTCCACTGGAAAATTTTCTTAGCCTTTCAAGGGTTTGTGTACCTCATCGCCTAAGGGAATGGGTGATAAATAGAGGCAAATATTAAAGGGAAAGAGATGGAGATTGAACATAAGGAAGGATTTTCTGAGATCAGAGTGTGACAGGGGAGATGGGACAGCCCAGGCTCTATAGCTGTGCGCCTGGCTGTCTCACTTGGGTGTGGAATGCCTCTGATGGGCTCCTACCCAGAAACAGGGAAATGTTCAAAATGAACTCTCAAAATCCTTGTTATCCCATGAATTCTCCACCTTCCTAATTGAGAATCTGGGGTGGATGTGTGGTGTATGTAAGGTGGTGAGGCATGGGGATGATGAATGACAGAAGAAAAAACATGATCCTACTAGACCACTGAAATCTGATGTCAGTTCTCCTAACTCTCCTAAAGAATATACTGCACATCAGGACTGAAGGAGAGCTTAAGCATTACAGGTCCTTCCTCTCTCCATGTGTTCATCTTGTGTCATTGGAGATTTTAAAACCCCCTAAGGGAAGGGAACATCTCTCTTATGTATTACCTCTTTCTACATCCGCAGCCCCACAATGATGATGATGATAACGTAGCTACCATTTCCTGAGTACTCCAAACACTTTACATAACCACCTGTTCCATACAATGTTGAAGGGAGTGAAGGTTGTTGTGCTCACTATACAAAAGTTGAAAGGAAGGCTCAGAGAGGTTAAGCCATTTGTGCACAGTGAGTTGTGAAGCTCGGATTCGTGCCAAGTTTGATCAAAGTCTCATGCCAGTAACCCCTGAGCTATAGTGTGCATGGAATAGTGGCTCAGGAGGGATCAGAGGATCACTGAAGCTTGATGGCGTAGAGGTAACTGAAGGGCAGTGGGTAACTCCCAATAGTGAACAATGAAAAACCAATTTCTGTAAGTGTAGTGGCACGTAGTCAGAGACACACTTAGTGACACATGCAGCTCAAACTTCAACACTGTCTCCTGCATCTTCACTGGATATGCCCTGCTCTCAGGAGCTGGGAAAGGGGACGAGGCTGGGTGCAGAGGATCATAAAGATTCTCATTGTAAGTCATGTGTGTGTACCAAAAAGATGGACATCTGTGTTTGATTTTGAGTAGACAGCTCCATCAAGGAGTGCCGTGTTATTCTTTTGGGATGTCAACAAACATGGGCATATTTTTTAGACTTTTTGGGTAGTGTGTGTGTGTGTGTGTGTGTGTGTGTGTGTGTGTGTTGTGTGTGCAGGTACACAAACCCTGAGGGACTTCAACCAGCACTAAGGAACCAGCTGGATTCCACCCCTGGCCGTGGTTGGTGTGTTTATACCAAGACCTGATATTTCTTTTTCATCATCACTCAAAGAACCTGGGAAGTTCATGGCTAAGACGCTGGGCTGCCATGAAGCCCCACACATGTGCTACAATCAGAAAAGTTTGACAGGGAATAGAAACAGCAGCTCTAAAGAAATCCCTCCTGTCTTTTACCCTCTAACCTAGTACACAGCTGCAGTTATAGGTACAAGACCCACATCCCCACCTCCTCGCCCCTAGAACCGCCTCAGGGAAGGTACTAGGAGAACCATTTTGTTTACTTCCCCCCTTCCAAATGGGTCTCTCTATTTGAGCCACACCCCAGAAAGAGAATTAAATATTATACTAATTAAAAGAATCTATAGAGAAGATTGTGAGAAACTAGATATTTGTGGAACTAATTTCATAAAAAAAGCAATGA
>PITA01033508.1:0-12680 GCA_004023965.1 Spilogale gracilis | reverse complement strand
TTTCGTCATCCTCAGACCTGCCTGTAAATCTCCCTTCCTCCCCGGCTCTTTTGACTTTTCTACTTCCTAAAATGCCACGAATAGCATGGGTTTCCGAGCTTGCGAACCTCAAGTCCTTCCGCAGGGAATCCAGCACATGGAAAGAACTGTCCAGTTTATATACAGGGAATATACTTATGGTCCCACAAACGCACACACTTGAAAAGATGCACAGCCCATTCGAACACAGCTGGATGCTTCTTTCACCACATACCATGTTCCTGGAAGCATAGGAAACGTAGGTCGGCGGCACGTGTCCAGCATCCCTGAGTGGAAACCTGGCGATGAGCAGGTAACCGCTGTCCCTGGACAAATGAAGCCATAATAAAGCAGTGACAGCACGGAATCACAGCTTCTTTAATAAATCAATGTCTCTTTCCCGTTTCCCTCCCATGCTTGGGTTTTCCTCCTCCTGTGTTACATTAAATGTTGTGTCTACGGCACACGGTTGGCAAGCATCACAGTGGATACCATGTCTAAAGGAGATCACTTGACATTGGAGGTTCGGCTGCTTGGGTTGGAAAAACCTGCTCTTCGTCGCTGAACCCTGTAAAATATATATGGAATTCGTGTTGAAGTTCCAGAATGCTGAAAGTGTCTCCTCGATTAGAAATACGTTCTGTGGGGCGCCTGCGTAGCTCAGTTGGTTAAGCGACTGCCTTCGGCTCAGGTCATGATCCTGGAGACCCGGGATCGAGCCCCACATCGGGCTCCCTGCTCTGCGGGAAGCCTGCCTCTCCCTCTCTCACTCCCCCTGCTTGTGTTCCCTCTCTGGCTGTGTTTCTCTCTGCCAAATAAATAAATAAAATATTAGAAAAAAAAAGAAATATGTTCTCTAATGTAGTGCTCTGCTCTTTTCCTTTCATTATATCATTAGTATATGAATTTTCATCAAATTTTAAAATAAGGTTTAGGTTAAAGAATCCAAATGAATATAATCACGCACTGTCTCTAACAGTTTGCTCTTAAGGAATAGGGCAAGGATTGCTTTCTTAAGAAGGTGCCAGGTAAGAGAATTATCACAGGAAACTAGGCAAAAATTAATCTAAATAAAAAAATATATATAAATATATTCTTTATGGATATGGCAAACGAATCACATTAATACTTCATGAAAATGTTTTTGAGCCAGTTTTATGGAAATATTATTATTCTTTAATTATGGAAACAGCTGTACTAGATTATTCAGACAATAATACACCACCTACAAAGATTCTGGCAGAACACTTTTTTTAAATCAAAATGAAATGCTGTCATTATTTTAAAGTAGCCAGGCTTTATTATGAGCACAGCCGGGTTAACTCTTATGGCTTTGCGACGTCATTTCTTTGAGGGCTGACTTGTAGGACTTCATCATCAGTGAATCAGGCGTTAAAAAAAAAGGAAAGCCCTGCCCAAGACTCTTCTCTTCTTTTATTATCTCAAAGTGATTTGGGAAAAAACAAAATCTTCCTTTCTCCCAATCATGATTGCCCATAACTCTTTTTGGTTCCAAATTCTTATACTGCTCACCTCCCCTCCTTGGTATTTTTTGAAAGACTAGAGGAAGAGAGGAAGAAGGAAATGCATAGTTGGTAGGGACTTCAAAGGTCATCTATCCCAGCACCTACTGTACCCAAAATAGAAGTTGCTGTTGCAAATGGTGAGCGCCTAGGGAAAGGGAAGCCTGGCAGGACTAAGAGTCCCACCAGCTGGGGCCGAACACCCCTAGAGACTTGGTGTGTGAGGTGGGTGCATCTTTTCCTTTGCCTACTCAGTTCCTTCGTCTTGAATGTAGCATAACTTGCACGTAGCATTTTTGAGGAAAGGGTAGGCTAGATGAGATGGAATATTGTGTCTATTGGTGGGTAGTGCGCAGATCTCCAAGGAGGGGAATGAAGGCAAGACAGCTCTTCTTTCTTACGTTTGTGTGAGTTTAGGAAGACGAAAATAAAGAACACCATAAACAATTGAAAATATCCTTCTCCTACCCTCTCTGATCCTTCCAACATCTCCCACACTGTACCACCAATTCTGAGAATGCACAGTGTTCCGAAAACATGAGAAGTGAAGGGGTCTCGCTCTTTGGTGCTTGCACTTCTGCCTGCCTAGCGGAGCCAGAAAGAGGCTTTGAAATGTGAGGAATCCAGGTGGGGTGGCTGATTTTATGAGCCAGACTTGAAACTCCCAGTAAATAGAGTAACAGAGCCTGTGCTACTTTTAGAGATTCGACGTTAGCTTAGGATTTGATCCCAAAATGTAATGTGTCTGCCTGTCCTTCAAAGTCCTATCTGGTTCTCTTTCCACCTGTGTGAATTTTGCATATCCTTCTAATAGGAGCCCACTCCTCCAGGCTTTCTGGGTTCCTCAGGGCCCAGACCTTCACATCTCTCCATGCCTGCCTTAGACATGTTCTAAATCCTCCTTGCATTCAAGGGTCCCTTGGCACCCCAGCAAATATGCCACGTTCTTGAAGTCTTCAGCAGCTCCAGTCCAGACCGTCTCTTACCTTGTATGTACCATTGGTATTTATTCTATACCCAAACTACATCGCACATGGAAATACAAGACGATTGGTGACTCTGAAGAGAGACGTGAGGGTAGTTCATTCCTTCCTCTGGGCTCAGTCATTGCCTTATGGATGGCAAAAGTCACACAGAGAAGCTGAAAAATTGATTAGATTTTTTCTCTTTCTTGAGCACATAAAATATTGTAGACCCTTAATAAATATTTGATTATAAAAGAAAAAAATGAATGTATGGGTAAATGAATGAACGCAAGGTCTGTGCCCAGGTACTCTGACTAATTAATTAAATGGCATCCTTGTCTTGGGAAATTTGCAATATGAAAGGGAAGATAAACTCAGAGCAATTTTCTTTAATGCAAAATGGAATGGCCACAATATCATAAATAATCTGGGAGTTGACAGAAGAGAAAGACAAATTGTTACTGCCTCAGGAAAGGCTTCCTAAAGAAGACCGTGTTTGAGTCCATTTTGAGAAGAGTTATGAAGTGGAGAAAGGCTTGAAGAACTTTCCAGAAAGGCATTCTGGGAGGACAAGTACCAGATTGGAGGAAAAACCATGGAGGGCTGGGAGTTCCTTCAAAGGTGAGTCTGAGTGTGTGTCTTGCTTGGTTTGACATCGTTGTCCTCATCCCAGCCCAGCGTGCAGGCTTGCTGCCTCAGGGACTGGTGCTGTGCATATGGGCGGAGAGGGGTGGAGGTGAGTCTTAAACGGGAGGCTGAAGGCAGGTCCTGGATGCTCACTGGCAGACCTAGACCGAAGCGCCAGCAGATTTGGTGTCTCATGACAGCGGCTTCCCGGTTCAGAGGTGTCCTCTCGCTGTATCCTTACAAGGTGGGGCTTTCTCTCCAAAACCCTCTTTCCAGCCTGACCATTGCCTTGCCTCAGTTCTAGCATCACCCAGAGGGATAAGAGCTGGTGTAGAAAGAGGGATGACTGTGCCATCCATAGTTTAAAAAACAGGATCTACCCAGTTGGCAAGGCTGTGATTGTCTCTGGAGGTCATTTGTATGAATTTGATGAATGTGTATTCAGACACAGCCCCGTACTACGTATTTTGGAGAATATAAATGTTTCCTGAATATTGATCTAATAACATCAATACCCTGAGGAGTGGAAGTAAAACCATATGTGAACTTGCAACACGTGGGAGAACAGAAGGAGGCCCACCTCCCGCCAGGTAAGGGGTGGGCTCAGGGGTCCTGGAAGGCCATGGATGGGTCTGCTGGCAGGAAAGCGGCAAAATGTCCAAAAAAGTAAGCTGACTTCTGACGGAAGGTTGAGGCTCCTTCAACAACAATGGTCAGAGGGAGATTCAATGGGAAAACTGGGAGTAGGAAGACAGTTGAGACGAGATGTGGGTAGATGAAGGCGGTCGGAATGGGTAGGTGGTGAAGGGGCCCTACCTGTGGAAAATAAGACAAAGTTCAACGCACGAGCGCTGCCGACCATCTGCTAACACAGCGAATGCACGCCACGGACCCAGTAGGGTGAGGCGAAGAGCACTTGAGATACAGGGGAATTCTATTGCCGATGAAGGATTGGTGGCCTTATAGTGACTGTCTTCAAAGAATGACCTTCCTGAATGAACCGTGTGGACACTGGGGAGGAAAGACGTCTCTCAAGAGTGAGGGTCTGCAATCTCCCTAGCGGGAGTCCAGGTCACGATGGCTCTTGATTGAAAAAAGAAAGAGTGTCATGAAAACCTAAATTTTAGGACAAGGTCATATGCAAACAGTAGTAGAGCTGCTCTGCAGAATTGCCTTGCCAGACAGGGATGGGGCTTTCTTCCCTCATCCATGCTTACTTTCCTTCCTTCCTTCCTTCCCTCCCTCCCTTCCCTTCTTCCTCCTTCCATCCCTCTCTTCCTCCCTTCTCTTCTTCCTCCCTCCCTCCCTCCCTCCCTTCCTTCTCACTCCCTTCCTCCTTCTTTCCTTCCTTCCCTCTAGGCTCTTCTAGGGTGGGTATCTTTAGTAGGGTGGGATTCTGAAGAACCAGAGGCCTTCAGAGACGTTCAGGGTTGCAGTACACGATGCCCAGGGCTGCTCTCCCAGCACGGAGACAGGATGCTGAGAAGATCAGAGACAGGTCCATAGTGTGAAGGTGTGAAGGTTGACACGGCATGAATTCTGAGTGGACCAGTGGATGATCGATGGGACTGAAGGAAGAACAGCTCTGCATCCTGATGGGAACATTGCATGTGCTCATTACGGCCCAGTAAGATCTTTTTATTTTTTTTTTTAAGATTTTATTTATTTGACAGAGAGAAACACAGCCAGAGAGGGAACACAAGCAGGGGGAGTGAGAGAGGGAGAAGCAGGCCTCCCGCCGAGCAGGGAGCCCGATGTGGGGCTCGATCCCGGGTCTCTGGGATCATGACCTGAGCCGAAGGCAGCTGCTGAACGACTGAGCCACCCAGGCGCCCCAAGATCTTTTTTTTTTTTTTTAATAATGGATGCTCTTATATACCAGCCCAGTTGCTTATGGCAGTATTGAATAAGTTAATAAATATCTTAGTTATTAAATAAAATAAGTCACTGAATAAATTAAGTAATAAATAAGTTCTTAGGAACAGCTGAAGGGGTTCTGGGCACTCCTGACTAATGAACCAAGAAGGAGTAAGGGTCTAGGACAAGACAGAATTCTCTCATACCCAGTCATGACTACCATACATAAAGTTAATGTTTGAGCAGGGAAAAAAGTTTAAAGATCATTTAATCCTATCCCCTCCCCTCAAAGAGGTGGAAAAGCCCAATGATTTTAACAGATGGAAACAGGGTTAGGTTACCTACTGAGGATCAAACCGCTCCCTGCTGTCAGGGCTGCTGTGGAAACCCAGGGCTTCTGACTCTTAGCCAATGTATTTCCAACACGCATCGGCTCAGAGGCGCCCACACCGTGGGCCCCACAGCCCAGATCCTCCCGCAACTGATCCCATCACGAACCCGCGACATGGGGCACATTGAAGTGGGGCACCACTCAGCTGGGGGCAACCCAGAGAAATGAATTAAGTACCACCAGCATCTAGTCATCATTTTAAGGAAAATCACCGTTCGGATTGTGGGGTTCTCTGGGCGACAATGAATACATTTCACTGCACATTATATTGGGCAATAATTTTCTTCCTGCATGTACAATGATTCCTCCTAGATTTGCTTTACAATCTGGCGAATATTAAATTGTTATTACAGCGTGGCTCCTTCTACTTCATTTTCTTTTACTACCTCAGCCATGGGCTCCATGTTGCAGTTACATTTAATCTCACTTACAGTCAAGGTCTATTTTGGTCACTTGTTAGGTTTCCGTAGCTTTGCAAATTGGCTTTTCATCCAGGGCAAAGTTACGGCGGGCTGCTGTGTAGACTGTGGGCTCTCTGCCATATTTCAAAGAGGAGGGAGTTTTCTGCTATTTTAATAGTGCCCTGATACCCAAACCTATTAATAGTGAAATACTCATATTCATACACTTATATTTCCTTGTTACTCTTTCTATATTCCCTAACTGCCATTTTACCAATGCCATCGTGTTAAGAAGGTGTCTAGCTTTTGTGGACGTGATGCTTTTGTGTCTGCCCTACATGCAAATGAAAGACACACCTTGTTCTGGACTCCCTAATAATTTCCCTAGTGACTGCTCATTGGCCTCCTGGCTCCTCCTCATCACGTGGTCCTCAAGAGCGGTCCTCCTCCTCAGGTTTGTGTTTTCAAATACAAGCTACCCCCACCTAGTCCACACCCCAACCACCTCCTCTACGGGACTGTCACCCTCCAGGCCAACCCCCTGTGCCTAGTCATCCAGGACCAAGAACCAGGCAAGTAGGGGCAGCTCTTATGCTCCAGAGCCCACCGAACTCATCCGACCTTCCAAACCTAAGCCTGTTCTCCCTGTCTCGCCCTCCTTCCTGTGGGAGCCACAGTAAAGCTCTGGCCCACATTTCCCCTCACTGCCGAGTCTCCTGGTGCTTGGCCCCTTGGACCCATGTGATATGACACTTCCTTCTCTCTTGGGGCCATTGGTAACAAACCATCTTCTCATTGACAGTCATCTCTTGATTCCTTGACCTCACCGCAGCTGAGATTTTCTACTAACACATTTTATTTTAAAGTAACTCTCTCTCCTTATTTCTTTTCAGCGGACATTCTCAATGTCCTGTCTTCCTGGAAATGTTGTGTTCTTGATTCACTGAGTCGAACTGCTCCACTGACTTCACCTGTAGCCACCTTCATCTTCCAGATCCAACCAGAACTTTCTCTTGGTTGTCTGAATCTTGTGCTGATCTCATGATTATGGACACACTCTTTATCTTACCTGCTTAATTGTATTTACTGAGCATACATGGCGGGTCGACCCATTCTCCCCGGCCCATCTGGAGTACACAGTTCTGTTCCTTGACAGTGATTTAAAATGTTTGTTGAATTTTTAGAACTGTTTCTACCTAAATCAAATCTTAGTGCTGAGCTGGGCCCATTCTTCTTTTCCAGGAAACATTGATCTCCTCACTTCATTCCTGCTTTTTTTTTTTTTTAATTAAGCTATAGTTGACATAGAATATCAGTGTCAGATGAACAACATAACGATTTGACAATTCTATATATTATGACATGTTCAACATGAGAAGTATAGCTTCCAGGTGTTACTGCACAAAGTTTTATTAAATAAAATATTTAATAAAATATTTTGCCTACAAAACATTTTGCCACAAAACATCATGCCTATTTTCCCTATGCTGTAATTTCATTAATGTTTGGGCCACAGCCCCTCTTAGTCACATGGACACCCGGGCCAGCCAATCAGCACGCTCTGTATTCAGGTGCCCTCCAACTTTTATGGGGACCGAGAAGAGATATCAGCAATGGTGAAGGTGTCAACGGATCTCATATCTAAGTTAAGAAGGCAAAATCAATGTTTATGAAATTATAGAGATAATGAAGAGCTAAATCATATATCGTTTTTGTCTAAATGCTCCCCTATTTCAGGGATGAAGGAGGTTGGTTAGGGCATCACTTGGGGGTAATTAGTAATTACCAGGACCTCCAAAAATAAATTGAATCAAGATGGCGGCAAATTGCTGGAGATTGACTCCACATGGCATGTTTTTCTCGTGTGGTAATTATCTACCCAATTAAAAGGGAAAAGGGTGTAGAGAGAAAAGGTGAGGGGAGAGAGATGGGACTGGTGGGGGCTCCTCACTGGTCCATGATTCTGATTACCTAATTCAGAAATTCCCTTGTTATCCTTTAAACAGCAGACTAAAAGACTCGCACGTGTTAATGAGTGCGATCCCACTGACGTGCTGGCCTGGCCTGGGTTGGATGCGGAGTGGCAGGCTGGGAGGTGGCCTGATGCAGGTTATTTGGGGTGAGGGTCTTGCCTGGGAAATTATAGTGCTGCTGTGAGTGCTTGTTTTCACATCTTTCCTGGGGTTCAGGTTCAGGGATAGCTCTATCCCTAAACCCTTGTCTCCTGTGTAGAGTTGTCTGGGTTCCCTGTGTTTTAGGGTGTTCTGTTTCTTGCCCGTTACTCTATCCAGAAGCCACTTACACACCATATCTTTTCTTACATCAGAGGCACCTCTCCTTTTGCAGAGTGGGGGTTTAATATGTATGCACCTCCCAAGCTCATGATCCTTCTTTCTGTTTGAAATTTGACAAATATGAATAATTACGAAGGTGCCTAGTTAAAGTAGGTTTCTTCCTTTACTCTTCCAAAATACTTTCAGAAGCTTAATGCTGAGAAGGTAATGAATACTGAAGAATGAGTACTGAGTTTTCCAGCCACACAGAAAGCTTTCTACGTAGTTCCGATCTTTTCGTAAGGGGCATGCACTGAATTGAGTGTTGAAATCTCTGTGCTACAAGGGACATCCAAAGCACTGATGAATGGCTCATTCCAGGGGGCAGATACTCTACTGCTGTACAAAACTCAAGGGTATGCCTCTCTCTAAATACGTGACAAGCCTTTTAGAAGCACACAAAATGAAGTATTTACAATCAGAACATAAGAAATGAGGCATTTAAGTCTGTGGGCAATAATAGGGAGAAATGCACTGAATCTGTCAGTAGAGAGGTCTTTTCCACGTGGAACAAAACATATTGCCACCAAGGGAAGCCAATGTGCCCAAGAGATAGCCTCCCTCCCTTGCCGCTTGGAGAGGCCTCCCAGGGTCCTCACAGTCTCCTCTGTTGGTTCAGACACGGACCCCAATCCCTCTGTCATCCCGAGGAATCCTGACTCACGACTAAGAGCTGGGGCAGGGAATCCCACTAACACCTCGTGTGATGACGAGCTGGGGATGTGAGAGTGACGTGAGGTCAGTGTCTTTCTCTGCTGCAATTCTCGACTTTTCCTTCCTTTTGGTAACAAACGTCTACCCCACCAGAGAGGTCGTGAATGACATTTGGGCTGGTCTACACTCAGTGGGAGAGACTTGGTGCCTTGCCCTACCAGAAACTGATTCTACTAAATTGTTAATGAATCTTCCAGAGGCAACGTGTCTGTATTTATTAATGATTCAAGATCATTCTGAGTGGATGAAGACGGAAACACATGGGGAAGAACTCATGCTCTGTAAGGAACACTGTCCTATGAGGAACCACGATGAAAGAGTACGGTAAAGACAACAAAGTGAATGAGAATAGAAAGGGCCTGCCCCCAAACTAAAAACGGTCCCCACCACTGCCACCTACGCCAGTCTCCTTCTCAAATTGCCAAGATCAGTGAGCTCCCCAGTCCCGACACCAACCTGTCTCTGCTGACTTCGGTTTTCCCCTTCTGCTCACCCACAGCCTTTTGCTGACGGTCTTGCTGATGTGCTCCCCGAGTGACCAGATGAGACCACTACTAGACCCTTGAGAATGCTTGTAGGACTTACAGAGACCCGAAAGACAGGCTTGCATTTAACCCCTACGTGTCCCAGTCTCTGAGAGCCTGCTCGGGAGCAAAAGAGCTACATTGGTGAGCGATGAGGCCAGAACACTACCTCTGTTTTCATCAGTTCCTAGAAAAATTGCTGGGCCCAAGTAGAACACTGTTCCAGTCAACCCGTGGAACAGCAGCGTCGGCGCGGCCTGGGCGGTCCGCGGGCACATGCGCACATTGTCAGCACATCATTCCATAGGTGGGCGGCCCCGCCTGGCCCTGCTGACCCAGAACCTGTACTTTCACAAGGTCCCGGGGCATTTATTGGGTCGCGATGTGTGAGCAACACTGCGCACATCCAGCGGTTCTGAATCATTTAGGTCCTTCGAGACCCGTCCATACTCTTAAAACGTGCATGGGTTTTCCAAGGGCTATTATCAAGTATACCTCAATAATAAATGTTTTTTAGAAAAAAAATATCGAACCTGTTCTATGTTAATATGGATACATGTTTTCACGAAAGAGAACTGCTTTCCACAAAACATTAGTGAGAAGAATATGTCATTTTATGTTTTTATAAATCTGTCAGATGTGAACGAGATTTGCCCTGCTAGGAGAGCAGACCCCGTGTGCCCTCTGAGGGCTTCACCTGGCACTCATCGGAGAGGAAACAAGCGACACAGTCTTGGATTAATGATAAAAATGATTTTGACCTGATAGACCTCGGGTGCTGGGGCCCCTGGGGGCCTGGGAGTGATGTGAGAGAATGGCTCTCCCATCGGAGCCCTGCACTGAGCAGCCGTGTGGACTCTGGAAGGAAGGCATGGAACCATGGACTCAACTCCAGGTTATCATTCTCTTCCCTGGGCTCGTCTCTGTTCTGGGCACTTTCCCACCCCGTCTGCAGGAGACAGAGAGAAGCACTGGGCACCTTCAGCCCACTTGTCTAGCTAATGACAAGCTGGAATTCAAGTAGAGATCTTTCTTTTAAAAAAAAATATTTATTTAAGTTATATGGTGACTACGTGCAAGGGAAGCAACAGAGGTAGAGGGAGAGAGAGGCTCCCCATGGAGCAACATGGGGCTCGGTCCCAGGACCCCAAGATCATGACGTGAGTTGAAGGCAGATGCTTCTTTGACTGAGCCACGCAGGCATCCCTCAAATAGAGATCTTACAAAGCTCAGTCCTACCTCCCAGAGTCATAGGGCTTGTTCATTAACGGTGAATTGAGGTTTTATAATGTAATTGACAAGTTCGAGTGACTATAGTTCCTTTAACATTCCGTCCAGCTGGTCAGTTTGTACTGAGAGATTCCCCCATGAACAGCTCCCAGGGGGAGAGGGGCAGCTCTGCGAGGACTCTGGGAAAGAGATCCCACTTTGATTTGCTTGAGACACGTGGGACTCTGAATGCCTCAAGCGAAGCGAGTCCATGCCTACACCTGACGTCACCTGGGGGCAGACTGGACATGGCCACAGCTGGCAGCGGGAGAAGGCAAAGCAGGATAGAAAATCAGCTGTGGTCATGGAGGTAGAAAGCATGATATTTGGGTTTTAGGAAAACTGGGGAAAGTGAGATTTGTTCATTTGAAGCAAGCTCATTCCGTTCGGTATACCAAAGCCGACTATGGATGGACAGAGCGACGCCATCAAAAAAAATGGCAGCCAGGGTGTAGGTTTCTGCGGTTTCAGGATAGTTCTGACCTGGACGCACAGGGTAATTAGGGGCGGTGGGGGGGGACAAGCACATCTTGACCAGAGCTTGTCGGATGGGCAGACCTCTCTGTCCCAGTCAGAGGTAATGCTCATATGAGCTCCTCTCTCTGCTCCAACTGTCTAGGACCGAAGAGCCTCTTTTCCCGTCCAGTAAGTCTGCTTTGCCAAAACTTTTAGCCCACCCTGTCTATTGGTGCATCAGACCTCCTACCCAAAGGAGAGACTGAGAAATGGTTCGGGATATACCAAGTGACATGGGAGGTGCAGGAATCACGTGAAAATGGTCAGACCCTGTGCGATGCTGTGTGTTCATTTCACCTCCAGGATCGCATGCAGCGTGGATCACATTTAGGTTTATGCCACAGATAAATATATAAACATGTGATGTCACTGCTGACTTCGTCAGCCCTTGTTTGTGGTATTTTAACATCAATTTATCTTTCAGCCACACGTAATGTCTCTATCACAAGGTCTCCTGAAAAGTGGGGCAGTCGTTTGAGTCATAGAAGATAAATTTATCCTGAAATGACTATTGTTTCGAGCCTCTGAATCATTCCAAAGGACATTTCCAGTGCAAATAGATGATGTAACTCTCTGTGTTCTCAATAATACACCTGCAAGTCGTGTGATTTCCCAGGCCCGTATTAAGTCTGCAAATAGACTGCTACACGCAAGCAATGTTGTAAATGAGATCCAAATAGTCCATGTACCGTGGAAAGAACAGTCACCTGTATTTTGAGCTAAAGCAATGCTCATTTTCTTAAGGGAATATACCTTATTTTATTTCACTAAAGCTTTTATTATCACAAACTTCCCTCACGTAAAATGCACTGGTAAAATTCCTTTGGTATACGAGCAGCCGGCATTACATGAAACTGATAAAAAATAGATTAAAAATTAAACATTTATGACCCAAGGAACTGCTGAGCAGATTATGCTCAGAAGAACATCTGTAACCGTAAAACCCACAGTCTGCAACTCTGCATTTGCCTGTTGTGCTGACTTAATTACTGGGCTGCCCAACCTGTTGGGTTCTGATAGGGCAACGACTGGATTGCAGAAAGGATCATTCCCTTGGGGGCATTCCTGTGCAAATTCTCTCAATGCCCATGTGTGACCCCATTGCAGTTAAATGGAGCTGGGATACTCTGCACCAGATAATGGACAGAGAGAAAAAGGCAGAAAAAGCAGCAGTACTTACTATTGTCATCGTATTTCTTAACTTCTAATTCTGAATCTGGAAAAAAGAGTAAAACTTATTTTTCTCTCAGGTAAGTGAACAATGCAGCGTACAAGTACTTTTACTTTTATTAATAAGAATGTAGATTTATGACTTGATGGTAAGCTAAGGCTCTTTCCTCTTCAGGACACATCCTGGGTGCCCAGACTGCAAATGTCTAGCAATTAGAAACCAACTTTTGTTGATGGGCACCTTGGCTCTTTCCACGTGGTACATATACACAATGGAATACTACGCCTCCATCAGAAAGGATGAATATCCAACTTTTGTAGCAACATGGACGGGACTGGAAGAGATTATGCTGAGTGAAATAAGCCAAGAAG
>PITA01033507.1:0-12679 GCA_004023965.1 Spilogale gracilis | reverse complement strand
ATCTTGGCATCCGTATTCATCAGCGATATTGGTCTGAAGTTCTCCTTTTTGATGGGGTCTTTGCCTGGTTTGGGGATTAGAGTGATGCTGGCTTCATAGAAAGAGTCTGGAAGTTTTCCTTCCGTTTCTATTTTTTGAAAGAGCTTCAGGAGAATAGGTGTTATTTCTTCTTTGAATGTTTGGTAGAATTCCCCAGGGAGGACCCATACAATTTAACAACAGCTTCCTAAGGCTTGCCCCCCCTTGGTAGTTACATATAGGTAGTGGGGCTAATTTTTCAAGAAACGGGAATGAGGATTTGAAATAAAATATGGGTGTAGGCTGCCTAGCGAAATTCGATGAAACCAAGAGGAAGCCCTTATATTTGCATTCTTAGCATTGGCATGAAGGAGGTATCAACGCACATACATTTCCCGGCAGTGAGACGTCAAGGGGGGCTTCTTCATGGGAGATCATCAACTGCACTGAAAATTTAATAAACTCTGATTCTGTAATGCAAACCAAATCCGATACCCCACAGAAAATTAACCTAACCAGCAATGTAGCCTGAAGTGCTAAGCCGTAAGAACAATCCTCAGCAGTGACCAAATCTGCCTCCTCAGAGCCTTCCCCCCAGAGGGGTGACCGTTCCTCTCAGGTGTCCCTGCCTGTCATAGTACTGGCTAAGTGCCACCACTGTCACCCATAAGCAAGGAGCTCTCAGACCACCTGTGAAACGTCAGCCTCTGTAAGACTTTGTGGAAAGAGCAAAACAAAACAAAAACTTACCTGTCCTCATCCATAGAAAAGAAGGGATGACACCACCTTCTCAGTGAGACTCAGCCCCAGTCCAACCTCCCTCTCTCTCTCCCTTAGTCCTCCATCAAGCCTGGGGGAGGGTCTCTGTTTCCTGAACCACACGGACATTCCCTTGGCCCCTCTGTTTCAGAAAATGGTGCTATTGTCCTTCATTTGCCCTTCAAAGTGGAACTCCTTTCCATGAGTCCATGGCCTTGTATCCTTCAAAGGCCCCCTCCCCCGAGAAGGCCACCTGCAGAGCATTCCTCTCTCCAGTGTCAAGCCACTTCCCATGATTATAGGGTGCTTCATCTCCTGTGATGCCCTTGTAGGCTTGGCCTGCAGTCCCTGGGCACAAGGTGTTTTATTCTGGCTTTTTTGATGAGGCAGCATGGTGCCGGGGGGGGGGGGGGTGGCAATGGTGGAATGCGTAGGTCTGGGACTTGGGAAAGCGATCACAGCTGATGATGGGGGTTCTGATCATCCCTGGAGCTATGAGTTGACATCACAGCAGAGGGTAAGACTGTCAGCCCAGGGGATGGAAAATGGAAGTGAAATTCCATAGCACCCTGAAACCTCTGGAAGGTGTGGGCAAGCTCCATAGGGCCTGGTCTCCTGCATATGAAAGAAAGAGAAAGAGAAAGAAAGAAAGAAAAAAAAAAAAAACAGAGAAAAAACTGTAGCAGTTGGGAAGCCACACCACGCAGAGAATGATTATGACACAGAAAAAAGATGCTGTGCAATTTTGTGCAGCTTTTCCTAAGTTAATGAGGAATACAGGTTATTAAGCCTTTTGAAGCATATTTTGGAGGCAAACAAAGCCTTCTGTAGAAGTTAATTTACAATGATTTATAGACTCAGTACTGAACAACCGTGCTTCGAGTAAATGCATAAGGGAGATGGAGACTTAGCAATAAGGGCCTGGGGACAATAAGGGGCCACCAGAGCCCAGTTGGTGCGACTTGTGGTCCACACGCCATATGTGGTATATCAGTAGCACGAAGACCTGAGATCAAGAGAGACTGTTTCCGAAGCCCTATGAGGGTAACGGTTATCCCCCTCTCTCGCCCCTAGGTCCTTGGAGGGAAAAGAACTGGAGGCGGGCCCCAAGCCCACTGCGTAAACTTCGTAGTTTGTTTTGCATAAGTAATCAGAGTTATACGTTGTGCACTGGATCCAGATGGCCAGATTTAGCAAATAAAAATACAGGATGCCCAGCTAAAGTCAAGTTTCCGATACACCATGAATAATAGCCTTCGCGTGTCTCTATCCCATGCAGTATCTATCCTGTATTTTAGAGGACAATCGTAAGCTGAATCTAGCTCTCCTTAGAGAGTCGTCGTACCCAACATCGTCAATAAACCCTGCTGTTGTCCCCAGAAGGACTGGAGTTAAAGGTCCCTCCATGTATCGCTCTTGTCCTCACAACTGATGTGTCGCCCCCAACGGCCTCGCCACAGGTCTCTGCAATTCTCTGTAAAATCTCCCTTCCCTTGAATATTCTACCAAAGGCTTCAAAACACTGCAGATTCTCACCTTCCACACCCACCAGGTCCTGTATGTGGTTTTCTAGGCTTAGCCTTTTCTTCTAGCTTTTTCTCTTCCTTCTACCCGCTCTCCTAGCATTTGGCTTTTGAGATGGTTTCTTGCACCCCTAGGGGACCCCCTCATCTGTAGATTCCCTGCAGTTCACACCCCCCAGCTGGGAGCCAGCCTTGCCTCCTTCCCAGCAGCAGCTGACTTAGGACTGTGGTCCAGACGGTTCTCTTCTTACCCTTCTTACCCCAGTTAGCAGGATAGATCAGAGAGGGCCTCCCTAGAGTAGCTGAGTCAAGAGTTTCATGCCCACAGTGGCCAAGACGGAGAGAAGTCCCTCTTACAGACTGCCATCTCTTTAGGTCTGAGTCCTGCAGGGTTCTCCGTGGACAGATGTTGGGACAGGCCCTGCAGGCAGTGGGGAGCCAGCTCTTAGCAATCATGTGCTTAAGGCAGAGTCATAGCTGAGAGTGTTTTCACACTGTTTTATGTCATCACACACTACTAGGACTTGGGGGCGCGGGGTGTCACATAATTTCCTTAGGATCTCTAGACTCCAGCTCAAAGCCTAATTTCAAAGAACACTTTTCGCATTTATTCACCCTGAAATAAAAAGATTTTAATTTGAGCTGACAATCTTGACATTTCATTAGCACCGAAATCATGTAAAATCAATTCATGTCACCAGAATTGTTTATTACAGAGAATGAATAAAACACATGCGCACGCGCGCACGTACATATATACCTGAACAGCGGCAGATTTCACACAACAGTTCTAGAAAGAAGATGCCTTTCTCTGCTTACTGATGTTCCAGATTCCCCCAAGTCCTCTGAACCTGGGCTCCCTGGTCATATCTCGGTGGTGACATCTGAGGCTTTCTGGTGGCCTAGAGCCCTGAGAGTTCTCGTTGCCGTCCTCGGAGGCATCTCTACGCCTGCCTGAGCCGGCAGTGAAAAATACTGCATCTCTTCCTACCAGAGGTCATTCCTACCAGCATCCTGCTGAATGTGTCCCACCCACCCAGTCCCTGAGGACAGCTCCGGCTGTGACCCAGCGTGCATTAGAGCTGGGCAGGATTGGGGGCAAGCTCCGGGAACCTCTCCCAGCTAGTTTAAACATTATTTCCATGTGAGCTCATGCCATTCCTGCAGCCTTTTATGGAAACAGCTCAGCACTGTCTAGCAACATCTGAAGTGACTTTCTCTCTCTCTCTCCCCCTCAAAATGTGAACACTCTTGGAGACTTTTACCCCATGGGACTCTTTGCCCCGTACGCGAGATTGTCGTCGTGGCCGCATTCGTCCACGTGGACAAAATGAGTTGGTACGCGTAAAAATCTTTGAGGCCAAAGCCAAGCAAGTTCCCTTTCAGAAACACATACCTTTGCTACCCTCTGCTCCTCCTAGCTATTTTCACAGCAGCCCGAGAGTCTGGAGCTTTGGGAACAAGCGAGATGTGTCGGGTGTGTGTCTGTGCAAACTCAAAGATCTTTGAGGGCAAAAAAGCAGCAAAAGAGAAGTTTTCCTCCTTTCCTTGGTTTCTACTCCTGTTAACCTGCACCATGTATGTGCGTGGTAGGCTAAACTGTTGGGCCATTGGGGAGTAGACTGTACTTTAATCCTGCCTGTGATCTTGCTTTTGGGTCCCTCCCGAGCCCTTTCTTGTCCTGCCAAATCGCTGACCTGTCTGACCCCCTGTTGCATGGACCAGCCCTGACCTTCATGGAAATTCCAACCAAACTCAGGAAAGGAAAATTTTAGCTCCAGCCAGGCCTAGAATCTTGCAATGAAGGGAAGCTGAAATGAGATTTTTATTTGAAATAAGGCACTGTGAAATGGTTGTGACTCAAAAAGGGCCATTTTAAAAAAATTTCTTTTGTTATAAAATTGGTCTCCGCATTATTATTTTGAAATATATAGCTTTAGATGGTGCATGGAAGTTAGGCTATTAAAAAAATTAAAATAGTGGGACGCCTGGGTGGCTCAGTTGGTTAAGCGACTGCCTTCGGCTCAGGTCATGATCCTGGAGACCCAGGATCGAGTCCCACATCAGGCTCCCTGCTCGGCGGGAAGCCTGCTTCTCCCTCTCTCACTCCCCCTGCTTGTGTTCCCTCTCTCGCTGTGTTTCTCGCTGTCAAATAAATAAAATCTTTAAAAAAAAATTAAAATAGTAAGGAACTCGATGGTTTTGATAGTACACAGATGCTGAATTCAAACCCGAAAACTTCGTAACAATGATTATAGTTCTTGTATCACCAATATGAAGAACTACTTCTTGAGTTATTGAGTCCTTTTACCTATTTTCCCATATCTTCCCCCCAATTCTGAAGGGTGTTTTCAGCCACATTGTGATACTGCTTTTCCAAACTTTTAATTCCATTGGCTATGGAGGGTTAATTAAAATGCAGGTGATTCCAAGTACCCCTGAAAAACATCCCCTTGCTCTCACGGGACGGCGGGGGGTGGACAGCATCAAGCCATCCTATTACACTTACTTGACCAAGTGTGTGATTTCTGGGAAGAATTTCCTGGTAGTCTGAGGTCAGCGTGTCCTTAGCCAGTATGAATGGTGACACACAAGTTTGCGGTACTGAAATTCAGGTGAAAGTTCAGGTTTAGGGTAGAGTTGTGTGCTACTGGTCCAGGGACAGTAAGTCACCCGAGGAAGAGCAAGGTGGGACCGTCCTTCCGTCTGCAGTCTGAGGGGCTCTGGAAAATGGAGCAGAAATTGGCATGTGCTGGTCAGGAAGAGTCAGAAGGTGAAGTACTATCAGCAGGAAGCCCTTCACCTGCCCATTGTTTTCTGGCATTTCATGGCCACTCTACTCTCCATCAAAGCAGGGGAAACAAGGAGGCAAATATTCACACAGAGCAACTCGTAGATGCTGTGAGATGTTTGAAAAGGCGAAGATAGGGCTCTTGCCTTCCACTGAGAGGTCTGTGATGTTTAGACTCTGGAATAAGACCTCACAACCGTGACAGCCTCTTGGGGAGCCTGTTCCAAATGCAGACTACATGCACGTCTCCCTGCCCCGCCCCCGAGATCCTGGTTTAGTTACTAGGATTTGGGCCCCGGAATCTGCATTTCCATGAGCACCCTTGGTTTCTGAATGCAACCAGTCAAAACTGCCTCCTGTGTGCCAGACTTCAGCTATTTTAAAAAAACGTTAGGCAGGAGGGGCGCCTGGGTGGCCCAGTCAGCTGAGTGTCCCACTCTTGACCTCAGCTCAGGTTGTGATCTCAGGATCATGGGATTGAGCCCCATCTCGAGCCCCCGTGTTGGGCTCCCCACCGGGTGTGGAATCTGCTTGGGATTCTCTCCCTCTCCTTACCCTCCACCACTCCCCCGGCTCGTGCACACACGTGCGCGTTCTCTGTCTCTCTTTCTAAAATAAATAAATAAATCTTTTTCAAAAAAGTGTTAGGCAGCAGAGATGCACTCCAGCTAAGAAGATTTTCTCCCAGTCCATGCCCTGAAAGATAGCCTCAAGGAGATGTATATATACTATTTGTATATAATACATCTGTATTTACCTTATCTTTACATTATATATATATATATGAATATATATAGACACACACATCACTGTGTGTATAAAATTAGGGTATGCACAAACCCAGCTTTCACTTAAGGCTGGAAAATATTAATGTTCCTTAGTAAAGAGAAGTATTTCTGTATCATATGAGAATTATTTTTGGAAAAAAATAGTGCAGCCTGGGGCCGTTCCACGAACTCTTTTAGCTGGATTCTAAAAATCGCCCAAATCTGTCGTGAAGGCTCCTTGTGGCAGAACGTCCCCGTGTTGTTATATAAAGAAGTTGTGTGCGGATCGGGGTATGTGTTCGTTGTACGCATAGAAGGGAGAGGCGAGGGGGCACAGCTCTGAATAGTTTTCATTTGGCGTTCGCTCCTCCAGCAGGGCACGAAGTACAGCTGTTATAACTGAGTGTGGGAAGAAGTTCAAACCCCTGAACGAGGGGTGTCACATTCGTGACACCAACAGCTCATTTCAAAAGCTCAGCGACAGAACTATTTTCAGAATTTCTAAACTGGCACAGATTTGAGGTGCCAGCTAGTTGGAGAAGAAAGAATACATGAAGAGACTCAGGTGGCATGACCCAAAGACAATGTGACTTTACCATTATAAATAAGACCCCTGGTTCTCCAAACGTACCCCCCCACACACACACCCATCTCTAGCCTCCAATACCCTGCGTACTAACTGGTCCTAAATCCCCAAGTTCCCATAGTTGAGAACAGTGCCTCCTACCCAAAAATCCCTGAGATCTGTTAGCACGTGGAGTGAGATGCACATTAAGCCCTCTAAGAAAGAGACCTCCAACAGTACTCCCTATTCTTCTTACTCCGTGGGTCTGGGTGAGGCCAAGGGTTTGCACTGTTCCAAGCACCCAAGGGCGTCCTGATGGGAATTCCCTGGACTCCAGCTGGAGCATGTGTGCCTGAAGTCAGATCTTTCTCCAGAAGACAAGGGGTACTGGGCACGTACGTCGTGAGAAGGACAAGTAAGCAGGGGCCGTGCCCTGTCCTCCTTCACTCTTTCCCTCAGGTTTAGCCCCTGAGAGTCAGCGGTACGAGGGAGACATTTAAAATATAGAAACAAATGACAAGGAATAGAGAAAGCCCTCCACCTTCTTAAGGATAGCGTAGGGCAGATCATATTCTGGGACGGCTCGTTCGTGGGCAAGAGGGTTGACGCCTTCACATTTGCAGTTTGGTGAGCAAATATCAGCAGCGTTTGATCTGGAGAATGTTCCCCTGAACACCCTAAGGAAAGCTGGGGCGGGGGGAGGCAGCTGTTCTTCCCCTCGGCTGTCCTTCCTCAGGAGCCTGCACCCCGAGGGGTCTGCGGGCACACGCGGCACTGTGAGGAGCAGTGGGACTGAAGACGTGGCCAAGAATTTGGGAAGTCTGCAGAGGGGACTGGCAGCCAGGTTCATACTCCATCAGGCGTTCCAGGGCCGGCGAGAGCCTCTGAAAGACTGAGTCTGTGCAGCGGGGAGGCCAGGCCTCCCTGGCCAAGCTGAGGTGCCCCGGTTGTGCACCATATGCACCCCCAAGCCTGGGTGCCCGTGGTCTGCGTGAGACACGGGCGGCAGCTGCAGCCACTCGGCGTGGGAAACTCGCCACCTGTGCACAGAACTTATTGATGTGTTTTTATTCATTTATTTTTAGAGAGGGAGAGAGCATGAGCGGAAGGAGGGGGAGAGGGAGAGGGAGAGAGAGGATCCTCAAGCAGACTCGCCGCTGAGCATAGAGGCCACACGGGGCTCGATCCCGCAACCCTGAGAGCATGACCTGAGCAGAAATCCAGAGTCGAGGCTTCACCGACTGAGCCTCCCACGTATCCCCATAACTTATTTTAGAACATATATTTGATTATAGGTTTGAAATCAGAGCTGTGGCCAGTTATTAAAAAAAAATAGGGGAAAATACACTTTTCCTTTTGAAAAAGGCTATCATGTCCCAGAAGTAACTTTTTTTTCTCTTGGTTTACCAAGTAAACATTATTGGTGAAAAGAGTTAATTGTTCAGGAAACAGCAGGCATCGTCAGGTATTGGAGACACAGGAGTTAAAAGATCTTCTTAATCGGAATCATCCGTTTTGTCCATGAAGTGAAGCCTCAGAGCTCAAATGATGGGTTCCTAAGACCAGTTAGCGAATCTCAGGTGCTGTGATCCCGCTCCGTTGTTGTTCCCCCGCTGCTGAAACCAGAGACTTGGGGACGGTGGGCGGGGAGGGCACAGGAGAAGTCATCGAGGCTTCCGGTCATGATTGGAGAAGAGAACAGGGGGAAAGACTCACATCGGGCAGAGCAGCTAAGTCAGTAGGACAGTTGCCACAAAGTACGACAGGGGCCACTTTGGGTAGCGAGCCTCAGAGCAGGAGTTAGGAAGGAAAAACACCAGATGGAAGGACCTGAAGACCAACAGGTGTCTAGATTCCGGTGGGGTGGCCTGGGAAGGGGCTGGAGAACATTTGCCATCTTGCGGTCCAGTCTGGTGTCCCAGGTGGGGCTAAGGAGCAGGCTGAAGGGGATCAGGTGAAAGATGTGTCAGCGTGTGTCCCCGATGTCTTTGGACAGGTGAGCTGGAAGCCGCGGCGGGGCTGCGTGGCTGCAGGGCAAGCGCAGGGTCAGACACGAAGGAGATTCTGCCGCAGCAAGGCCTGAATTAAGGCAGCGGCGATTACGGCCTTCGGGACACAGGAACTAGAAGCGACGTTGGGCCTGGCAGGGGCAAATGATGAGTTCCGTTTGGGACCTATGGCATGTGAGACGCCATCCCTGGCTGGCAGTTACCGAACTGAGCCCGACGGCAGAGCACTGAGCTGGGAGCAGAAGCGAGGGCACCTGCGTTTAGGGATGGGGAGGGACAGGACATCAACGGGTCGCTGTCCGTGTGTGAGGGGCTGCTCCCATGTAGAGGACAGAAGCCCAGACATCAAAGAAGTTCATGGTGGAAGGGGCGGCAGACAGTGTGGCCTGCTGCAGCGAGGCCAGGGAATGAGCCCTGGGACTGGGGGGACGGGTGGTCGTAGCCACACAGGCAGAGCATGTGGAAGTGAAGGAGGATTTATGAATGAATGAATGAATGAATGAATGAATGAATGAATGAATGAATGAAAGAGGCACCTGGGAGGCTCAGTTGGTTGAATTTTGATGCTTCATTTCTGCTCAGGTCATGGTCTCGGGGTTATGAGATCAAGGCCCGCATGGGGCTCCCTGCACATGCAGAATCTGCCTGAGATTCTCCCTCTCCCTCCACCCCTCCCCCCACTCGTGTTCCCTCTTTCAATGTTCATAGTTATATTATATACGTGTGTGTGCGTACAAACGTTCATCCATTCGTCCATTCACACTAATGTGGGAAGGACAGGCCTGGCAGGAGAGGCCCCCTGTCCCTTCAGAGATGGCGCGGAGGCTGCAGATGGTGGCATAGGGGAGAGAAGCTAACAGAAAGGATGCTGTTCAGGCGGTGAGAGGGCTTAATACCGTGAGCTGTACGCCTCGCTGTGGCGGGAAGGCTACAGTGCATGGGTCTGCTTTCCCGCGGTGAGAGAGGGAGAGAATGACCATCTTGCAGCCGCAGCTGCAGAGGGGCAGTGCTGGGAGGGACCTGAGGGGGGCCTCCGCGGGGTGAGCTTTGGCCGTCGGGGCAGGACGAGCAGAAGTCCACAGGACTGGGAGCCAGAATGACCCATTTCAGGGGTGATGTGAGAGAGCCTCGGTAAATCTGAACCCTCTCATGTTGCTTCCCTACTTGAAATCTCTCAGGCCTTCCCCATGTCTCTGAGGACAAAGTTCTGAGTGTGCCCAGACCTCCAGGCCTGGTGGGAGCTGACTGGGGCATGCTTCCCGAACCTGTGTCATAGCTCCCCTCCCCTCACACTGCTCAGTCCTGCCACCCCGGCCTCCTTGGGTCCCCCAGAGTGCCGCGCACATTGCCTCTGAGCGACCGCACTCATCCTTCGGGTTTCAGCCTGAATGTCCCTCCTGAGGAAGGCCTTCGTGGGTCACTTCAGTGCAGTGGGCTCCCTCTTCCTCCATTACCCTCAGTCACAGCATCTGGCCGTTTCCGCCGTAGCCCTCGTCACACTGCAGAAGGACCCATTCCCCATGAGTGTGAAGACCACCATGATTGTCCTGGTCTCTCCCCACAAAGTACCCTCCACTCATAGAAGCAGCTCAGTAAGGACGTGTTGAATGGCTTTCTGCAGCAGTGCCCCGCAGCCTGGGCTTCAGAGAAGGACAGCAGAGGCTGGTGCTCATGCTGCCCTAGGACTGGGAACGGCATTTGGGAACGTGGCTGAGAAGCTGCGGGCAATGGGGAGGCCACCAGCTCTGAGGGGGATGCAGGTATGAATCCGCAAAGACATTGACGAAGCTGCCCCAACCAGGAAGAGAAGCCAATACCCGTGCTCAGGTCCTGTTTGCGCCCCACGAAGCAAACTGTGAGGGGCCACGTTTCCTGCATGCCCGGCTCGGTGGGAATCAGGGCAGCCTAAATGCACCTGCCGGCCCCTTGCTCCCTGTCAGTGCTTGCATTTGACACCCCCTCCTTTGACCCTGGCAGCATCCCTCTAGAGTGGGTGATCTCCTGAAGACCCGGGCCCCTCTCTCCTTGCAGACGCCGGGCTCTCCTCACTCCCCAAGCGTGTGCGGCTTCGCATTCACCAGGAATAACTCCAAAGCAGTCCCAGAGGTTCGAAATGTCGGCAGAACGCTCAGAAGCATCTTCTGGGGGCCCGAGTGACACAATTAGTTGGCCCCTCACACAGCGTTTAATTGCCAAATCACTTCCATTTGGGCCGAAGATCTTCTCTTTCTGCAAACAACTGCTTATGATGACCTTGCCCAGAAATCCACCCTTCCGCGACAAAGACTTGGTTGGAAAGCTCCCACAGACGCACCACGTATTGGATCCCATTTGGGGTCATCCTTTCTCTCCTTTGAAGCACCAAATGCTATCTTTGGCACTTTGCTGATTGGACATAAGGTGTTGCCTTCAGGGGCACAGAGGGAAAGCCATAATTTTCTGCCCTGCTTAATGCTATCCTTGACTTCAGTTTTGGCTGTTTATAAAAATTATTAGGACCGGTCGTCTAGGGAGCCGCTTTTGGGGTAGAGTTGTGTTTCCAGCTTGGGAGTTGGAAGGAAAAAGCCAGCTCAAAGTGAGGTAATGTGAGGAAAAGGAAATCTATAGAAAGAGGCTGGAGAGGACGATGCAGAGCCAGCTCCCCTCACAGCATCCTTCCAAGAAGAAACATATCTTCGTGACCAGCTCACATCTCTGTAGTCAACCGAGTGGATTATTTGGTAAGAGTGAGCTCAGAAAATCTGCTTGATAGTATTCACCCAAACTGTATGGCCTTCCTGTTGATGTCAGTGTTTTCCAGCAGAAGTAAGTGCCCCTGAGTCACAAGGAGGGGCGACCCCGGCAGGAAAACTTCCCAAACTGGCCCGCTTTGGGTAACATCCAGGTCGTTCTGTTTGGGGTCCCCTGACAATCACGAAACCCAAAGGAATCAGTCGGTGCTTGGAAAGATTCCCGCCTCCTTTCCGGACTCCTGCTGAGCCCTCCGTAACTGGTCTTATTGGTACGAGATTTCATATACTGGAGGGTTTGATGCAGAAAGACCGTTGCACAGCAGAGGGAATGCTGATGTCAAGGCCTCAGGAATTGCTTTTCCTTCGTTCCACATACATCTGCTTGTGTGGGACAGATTAAAGTGACCCAAAGGATCCAGCGAGATGGTCCTATAGCAAGTGCTAGACACGGTGGTAAGGGTCCCTCTGGTCTTCATCAGACCACACCTGCAGAACCTAAATTAACCTGCTGATACCCTCACGTGCGCAAGACTTACCCACGGACGAAGGACTGAAAACAACACAAGTCTGCTCTTAACCATAATGAAGAGTCTTGTTCGCACGACGACGACCTCACATGCCGCCCCGCAGATACAAAACGGGCCGTGAAACCTTCGGGAAGCTCTCTGCGGTGCGCGTGGGTCCCCATACGCCCCACACTCTTCATGAGCGCAGGGCCCCGTTTACCCATCACAGCCATTTTAAATACAAGGCTTTATTGGGTTCTCTAGGGCTGGGGTACAAAGGGCCCCTCAGACTGGGGAGCTGACACAGCAGAAATGGACTGCCCCAGTCTGGAGGCTGGAAGTCCACAATCAGGGGTGTTGGTAGGGTTGATTCCTCCCGAGACCTGGGGGGATCCTTTCCCAGGCCTCCTCCAGCCTCTGCTGGTGTGTGGTGCTCTCAGGTGTTCCTGGTTTGGGAGAAGCACTGCCCAGGCCTCAACCTTCACGTTCACACCATGTTCTCCTGTGTGCATATGTCCGGGTCCAAATTTCTCCCTACGGACACCAGTCACACAGGGTGAGGGCCGACCCTACTCCAGTAACTGATTACCTTTACAATGACCGTATTTCCACATAAGGCCCCATTCTGAGTGCTGTGGGTCAGAACAGCCTATGAAGTGGGGGGTGGCGGGCATAATTCGAGCCATAACAAAAGAGCTGGTCCCGTAACTTTGGAGGTTATTGAATGGTTTATAGACAGGATAGGCTTTTCATTTCTCTCTTCTACATTTTTGTTGTTGTGGTTTTTTGTGTTTTTTTGCTTCCCAGCTTCTTTTTTGTTTTTTTTTTGGACTGGGAAAGCATATATCTGTATTGGAATTCAAAGTCATACATCTATAGATAGCTTCCACAGCCATAAAAAGAGCAGAAGAGAGTTGATAACAGAATTTTGAGGATTCTTTACATTTGAGGACAAAAACAAAGAGAAAAAGATAAACGAATTATTCATAGAAACCAAGGTCGTAAAGGT
>PITA01033506.1:0-12682 GCA_004023965.1 Spilogale gracilis | reverse complement strand
GTGAGCAGGCTGCCCCGAGGCCACGGTGGTCCGTCTGACCTTGAACGGTTACGGGGGTCGTGAGCAGGCTGCCCCGAGGCCACGGTGGTCCGTGTGACCTTGAACGGTTATGGGGGTCGTGAACAGGCTGCCCCGAGGCCACGGTGGTCCGTGTGACCTGGAAAGGTGAGCAGCAGTGAGCCATGGAAGGAAGGAGGAGAACGCATTCCAGGTCGGGCACTTGTGTGTGCCCGAGGCCACAGTAGACACAGATCCGCACCTCCTGGCCCTTTGTGGATGGCCTGCCGCGACCGTGGACGACAGCCCCCTCCTGGCCACCCCCAAGGCCATGCCCGACCAGTGGGGCACAAGCACCTAGCTGCAGGGCAGCTCCAAAGGAAGATAGGGAAGGATGAGCTCTGGCCAAAGGAGCCGGAACCCAAGGGGCCTCCCCGTCCAGTGCCACACAGGACCAGCGTCCTCAACACCTGGCCCCTGGAAACGCCCACGGGGCTCCCATTGGGCCCGTCGGTAAGTGTGCAAACAGGGACACGTAAAAAGAGGAGATCAGATACGTAAGATCTAGAAAAATTACGTCCCAGCAGCCTTTGTGAAGAAGCTGTCGTGAGGCACCCAGACGTGGGCACAGGATCCGGGAAACCAGGAAGCGGGGGATTTGAACATGGCCGCTCCGCTGAGGTGTAGCAGCGCTCACCGTGCGTGGGGGTCGTCTCCGTGACCACACGTCTGCAGAGGACTCAGCTCTGCTTCTTGGACCCGGTGCCCTTCCATCCAGCTCTGGAAACACCCGTGTGTGATCCTGTGTGTGAGGCCTGAGCCCCAACTCTCAAGGGAATCCCCACGTCAGTAGTGAAGACAGAGCCCAGGAGGGTGACCATGCACTAGGGCAGAGGCCGGTTCAGCTTGTCAGGGGCTTCTCCACGAAGGTGTGGCTGACAGGCTTTCCGGTGTGCTAAGACATCCTGAGATGAGGCGAACAGAGCGTGTGCGTGAATCATGATGACATGCGTAAGGGACTTGGTAACGAGCTGCAGGAAAAACAAACAGCTGTTGAAGAGAGGAAAGGCAATCACAACGTTCTTCTGTTATGAAGGACGTTTCTACCATTATGGTGATGTGCTGATCGCTAACTCAAGTGAGAAGTATCCCTGTCCAGAGGACGGCGGGTCAGGGATGCATGTGTGTGAGTGGGAGTGAAGAGGAAGGCCAGTATAAGGGAAGTAAATCTTTATCTTCCACAACTGAAGTGTCAGTAGTTAATGTTGAAAACTGGAAAATCAGGAAGTAACAAAATAAGTTTTAGTGATATGGAGGTAAGTACCAAAAGAAAATAGGTAAAAAAAAGTAATTTTCTCCGGGGAGGAGAAAATGCAAATGATCAGAGAACTGCTGTTTTCACCATAAGCCTTGCAGAACTAGGATTTTTTTTTTTCCTTTTTACCAACGTGAAAAAAAAGCCTTAGAGGTCAGAGAGTCCTTCTCTTCATGGTGACCTCAAAGAAGGCTTTTGAAAGGAAGAGGAGGAGGTGGTGAGAGGCGGTGGCCTGCAGACCTGAGCCGCAGACGGGCAGCTCAGCCATCTGAGCCCAGGCGGTTAGAAAGACTGGCAGCGACCGAGGAGGCCCGAACCCTGATGAGATCTGAGCACCAGGCAAAGGACTTGAAGGAGGTCAGATGGCCATTAGGGAGCCATTGCAGTTCGGGGAGAAGAGGTGACTTTATCTGAGTTGAGGAAAGTCAGAGAAAGGTAGAGGGCTTGTTCCAGACTTAAAACACTTCTCCAGTCTAGCTTTGATGTTCTTGTTGAGGTACGGAGTGGGCTGTGCCTTCTCCTCCTCTCTAAGCTCAAACCGTCGGGGGGTGCCCTCGTGAACACCAAAGAGCAGTGGGCCCAAACGCAGGCAGGCGGCGGATAGTGCAGATCTCCGCATCTCAGCCGGGTGCGGAGCGAACGAGGCCTAGAGTAGCGCCCACCCTTCCCATGCGTATCTCGCCCCATCCAAATCACACGGTGCGTCCAGATGTCGGGACCCCTTTGTGCTGTGCTTTTAAACACAGTCCAGAGCCCAGTGCAAGTTGTTGAGAGCTTAAGGTCAGCTGTAGTGACTGACTGCAGTGAAGGTCATGACAAAGTCTCCTTCAGGGAGAAAACGCGAGTGACGTGTGTCCGTGAGCGGTCAGAAGGGGCTGGCAAATGGGCAAGTATTTTGTTTCTGCTTTAACAACCTGGTCACGTAGTTGTGGCTTCTAAGCTATCAACTTACAAGTGGTTCAGTTGGAATTTAAAATTTAAATAACATTACCAACTATGATAGTCTCAATATGTGAAATACTTAGGAATAAATTAGGCCAAAGATATGCCAGACCTGTGTACTGAGCACTGCTACTCATCTCCGAGAGAAACCAACGAAAATGTAAGTCAACGGCAGCTCTTCCTTGTACGAGGGTTGGAGGACCACTGCTATTCAGGTGCCGTGGCTCCCCACATCTATGAAGGGCACCGCGAAATCTGAGCAGACCTTTCCTTTGTTGGAGGTTGACACGGTGGCTCCACAGTGAGGCGGACATAGAAAGGCCTTGGTCAGCCGAGATGTGGGCTTACACTCTCTGCTTAAGACTTCCTGGAAATCTGTAGTCGTCACCACAGAGTAGCACTGATGTGAAGCCACAGAAACAGACCGGGGCCCACGTGGGAGCCTAGGAGCAGGCCCAGCACCGGATCCGACAAGGCGTCGGGGCGCCCGGGCTGTCCGTGGCAGGGGCCGGGGAGGGGCGCGATCCTTTCACAAGGGGAACTATGACGATTAGATGACCGCATGTAAAAAGTCAAACCTTGTTTCACAGGTTATGAAAAGCTACTTCGAAGCAGATGATAGGCTTAGTGTAGGAGCTAAAACTGTAAACTACAAGAACACGTAGGAGAGAAATCTTAGTGACCTCAGCTTTGCTAAAAAGTCCTTAAATATGACACAAAAAATGCAACCTATTGTAAAAGAAAAGTTAACATTGCAATTCATCAAAACAAAGAAACGTCTTCAAAAGACAGAAAACTGGGCGGTTCCTGGCCAAGAGACATGTCTGCAGATGGGATCTGACAAAGGAGTTTTGTTTCGTGCGAACCGAACCGGAATCTTCGAGAGGCCCTGGCAGATGCTTCGCCGCGTAGGACCGAGCAACCTCAACAGGCGCGTCGTAGACAGGTCTGCCAGGCTGCGGGCTCTCAGAGCAGCAGCAGGCCGTGCCCTTCACTCTGGCTCGCGGACTCGCGGACCGTGTGCGGGGCTGGCCAGGGCGGGGATCCCAGCCACGTAGGAAAACACTGCAGGCAAAGCGTGGGTCCCAGCCACGTAGGAAAACACTGCGGCGCTTTCTTAGGATGTTAAAATGCACCGCCTGCGTGGCCCGGCCTGTCCGCTCCCAGGAGTGGCCCGGGAGAAGCGCAGGAACCTGTCCCGCAAGGACGAGTACGCACGCGCCGTGGGCGTCGGGGCCGAGAACGCCCGCCCGCAGGCGCGTGGACAGGCCGCCGTCCTGCTCAGCCGTCTGCAGAGTGGACTCGAGCGCACCGCGGTCGTTCTGCGGGATTCCGTGACGTGATGACCTTGAGAATGCAAACTCATTTGTGCTGGAGGAAAGCAGACCAGTGGTTTCCTGGGACGGGAACTCCAGGAGCCGTGGATGTGCGGGCCCCTGACCGGCGATGGCCCCGCAGCTGCGCAGCCCGGTGGACCTCACCCGCATGCACGCACACAACCTGCAGCGCTCCGGGAATGCCAGCCGCGCACCGGCAGCCCTGCCCCAGACTCCGGGCCTGCGCGGCGTGGCTGGGCGGCCGGGCCTCGTGGGCTTTGATGGGAAGGGGACAGGCCTGCGTCACGGGCTGACTGCACACAAGCTACAAGCACGCGCTCTGTGGGTCTTATGGTTGCGGAAACAGGACGTTCGGGGAGGTGACAGCGGGGTCCGGGTCACACACACACTGTGCGGACACCGTCAGTGTGACATCAGAAAGGCGTTCTTCCGCTGAAATAAAGCCATGACGCTTGTGGATGGAAGAGCGACAGGAGTGTGCTTCTCCTGCGTGCCTGGGCGGGCAGGTGCCGTCTTCCCGCTTACGGCCGGCCGGTCAGCTCGAGGATGTGCCGTGTGCCTGCCAGGGGGCCCCTTACACACTTCCCTTCCCGTCTGGGGTGAGCTAGCTCCTGGCTCTCCACGGAGCTCCTGCCCCCGTCCCACTCCCACCTCCCGCATTGCCGCCGTCTTCTTCTGTGCCTGGCCTTCCAAACCATGAATTTGGGGCCGGGGGGGTGTGCCATGTGCTGCAGGTGTCCCCCGGGGCCCAGCCAGACTCACACGGTGCATCTCTCTGGCCAGATTCCTGCCTGCGTGCGTCGTGCTTGAGCACGTGGCCGGGCAGTGGCCTTGTCCTCGCCCATGTGTCTGGGAGCCACGCCTTCCGGCCAGCAGCCATGCTCTCCCGGTACCGAGAGCGGCCGTCTTGGGGAGCTGGAAGCAGGGCGGCGCTGGCAGGTGGGTCCGGCGTCGTGGGTGGCTGGGTGCTCAGGGGTACGGGGCCCATTGTGCCTCGAGGGCAGTCCCGGGGGGGCCTGTGTGAGCACCACCACCAGATCCTCTGCCTGTCTGCACACATGCCCGCGTGCCTGGCCTCTGTCCATGAGCAGCAGGCACGGGGTCTGCTTGAGGGGCAGGGTATGGGAAGGGGCAGGGACACCGCAGAAAGGCCCTCCCTCCACCCCCACAGGCTGGCCACACAGCTGCCTGTGGCCTCGTCTGTCCTCGCCATCCCAGCTGCCCTCTCTTCCAGAATGCCTGTGCGTGCTGGTGTCAGGGCAGGGCTGTCCGCATTTCCCTGAGGAAGGGTCTCCGAGCCGCGGGGCCGTCCCTTGTCCTTTTCCCAGAGCCCTGCCTGGCTCGGTTCTGAGTGCGGAGGCTGGGGCGTCTGGTTCCCCTCCCCCTCCCGCTCGCAGCTCCACATGGGGCCCAGGCGGCACGAGCCTGGGGGTCCCCTGCCCGTCCAGGTGGCCCCTTCCTCCGTGCGTGTCTGGCTTTCCCCGGCGGGGACCCAGACGGGCGCCTCGTGGCCAGCCGATCTGTCAGGCGCAGGCAGGCGTGATCGAGGGCCGTGTCACACGCAGCCCAGGAAACAAATACGCCGCTCGAAATGTATTGGTGAACAAACTGAAAAATTGTAAAGCTCTTAAGGACTTTGCCGCTTGTTAGCATTTTCTGACAGAAAATCAGTGCGGCTGCGAACATAATAAAACAGGCACGGTGATTCACAGTCTGGCTTGCTGTCCCGCTCGCGGGCCCCGAGTGACATCTCAGTCCTGGAGCCTGGGAGCGGCTTCCTCTCCCCCACGCCGCGGGCTCCTCGGCGTCCTCGCTCCTGTGCGCACGGCCCCAGCCCCCCGCAGGTCAGCGTCGGCCGCCTGACGGGGACGAGCGGCGCCTCCGTGCATGGGTATTCCCAGAAGCCCGGGCTGCCCTGCCGCGAGCTGGCGCTGCGTCCTCGGACACACCTGGAGGCCAGGCGGGGTTCCCGAGACTCGTGCCCCGGGGGGGTCGCAGGGCCCAGGGAGGAGAAGGGGCCTGACTGTCCCGCACTCGGAGGTGGGCAGGACACCGCCCCACAGCCCCCCGCGAGGCCTTCCCCGGCGCTGGCATTGGTCGGTTTCGCTCAGGCTAACAGACGCCCTGACCAACCTGCCGGGTGGACAGTTGAGGACGGGGTCAGCGGGGCGCTGGGCCCTGCAGGGGCTTCAGTCACTGCCCCGTCCTGAGGGGAGCGAGAAGCAGGTTTCCCAGGAGGGGTCGCGGGCGTCTCTGTGCCTGGCCGCTCACGCACGGGGTCCCGGGAGTTGGTGGCCCGTGGGGGGCCTGTCGGGGAATCTGCTGTCCCCACGGGCAAGCACATGGTGGCCACGGGATTTCTGTCCACAGGGAATGGGCCCAGCAGCTGGTCCGTTCGGACCACATCCCTTCTGGGTTGATCAGCCTTGCTCCCATCCAAGCTGTGCTGCTTCCTATTTGCTGTGTTAAACACGCGCATTGGCGTGAAGGGGAGAACGTGCCGGCTCACGGGGACAGCGCTGGTGCCCACGTGTGCCCGTGGCCCTCTGCCGTGGGATGGGGGGGTGCTGGTCAACAGCCCCGGCAGCCCCGGTGCCAAGTCTCTGCCTGCAGTTCCCCAGGTGGTGGCCAGCATCTCGGGGCCACGCGGCCTCCCACGAGCCCCCACGATGGCCCCTGGAGCTCCGGGCCCCTCAGACAGGAGAGAATGAAAAGCCGGCGTTAGACACCACACAGTGTGCCCTGTGGATTTCCCGGTGTTTCCACAAAAGGCTGACAAAGCAGACCCGGTTTCCTGTCCCCTGGGACACATCCTCCCAGAGAGCTCACATCTCACTGAAGGTGGCAGGTGCCTCTCGAACGCAAGCAGCTGCCTCTTCAGTGTCTAAAAACTGTCCTTGTCAGAGCCCACCTGTTCTGCGTCTCCCTCTCTGTTTTGTATCAGTAACCTTTCAGGAGATCAGATTTTTAATTATTACCAAGAAAAGTAGCCTTGAGATTTGGAGTTTCTGGCATTGTGTGTGATTGTTTTCCTGGTTGGAAGGGAAGAATATCATCACTGTGTTATTCCCTTATCGCGTTTGCCTTAAAATCGAATCCCTGTATGCCTGGTTTGGGCTCCTGTCCTCTGCCTGTTGTGATTAGTTGTCTGCGCACGACTGATTCTCATCTCGTGTCTCGTCCGTGAACGTGGGAAGCCGTTTACACTCACGGGACTGTCAGCAGGTGCCCAGAGGTGCCCTGGCGCCCCGACCTGCCACGGGGACGGCCGCTGCTGGAGGGGCCTCCGGTGCGTGACGAGGCTGCGCCCGGGGGGCGGGTAGCGGGAGACGGCCTTCCTCGGGTGCACGTGACGCGCGCTTCGCCGCTGACCCCAGGCCGCCCTCCTCTGCAGGAGGCGAAGGCCGGACAGCGGAAGCAGAGCGAAAACTCCTCAGATCCCCCGGAGCAAGACAGTAGGAGGCGGCTGGGCAGCGGCCCCGGCCCTCGGGGAGTCCGTCCTGCTCCTTCTCGCCCTCTTCTGCAGGGGAGCGGGGTCTCCCGTGGTCCGAGAAAACCCTGAAGGGCTGGCCGCGCGGCGCTGCAGCGTCTTTCACTCGGAAATCGTTCCACTTTGCTCTTCATCTTGAGATTAACGTTGGGTTGTCAATTTTTATTGCGCCTCTAATGGATGAGGCCCTGCCGTTGCCGCCGTCCCTCGGTCCCGTGAGTGCTGTGGGCCATCTGCAGAGCGTGCCCCGCTGGGAGGGCCTCGGATGCACGTCAGCTGGACGGGGCCTGGGCGGGGGTGCTGCGCCCACAGCCTCACAGCCCTGTGGCCAGTGGCCGTGCCGGGGGCGGGGAAGGGTCCAGGCGGTCGACGGGTGGCTCGCTTTCCTTGCCTTTCTTGCTCCCACCCGGCCCCGCAGCTCGGAACACAGATGCCGACGCAGCTCTCCCAGCTGGGCCAGACCCGCCAGTGCTGGGCAAGGCTGAGGTTTCGCGGGGCGGCAGAGTTTTCTGCATCTGTTTATGAGACCCGGTGATGTAATGGCGTGACCGGGCGCGTCCCTGGCTCCCCGCGGCAGGCGTAGCCACTGTGAGCCGCGGTGGCCGAGCCACAGCCCCTCTCGGGGTAGTGCAGGCCTGCTTAATGAATGTTGGCTGTTCTTCCCGCCGCCATAATTATTTAAAGGGTTTTCGAAAGAGAGAGAACAAATTGAATCAGACCATAATTGTTCTAGCTCCTTCCGGAGCCGAGTGTATTTTTAGAAATGCGGACCTCGTTCACATTCTCCCCGTTTTCATGTGTTAGCCCAGTAACTGAGTTTGTAGCTGGAATTAAATTTATCAAATTGCGTTATCCTCTTTAGAAATTGGATAGGTGCCCTGGCGGGCGAGGCAGAAGTTAATCTGCTTTGCTAGAGCCTCCCGAGGCCCCGCGCAACGGGGGCGAGCAGGCGCGGAGGTCTTCCTGTCGCCTTGGACACCATGTAATTTCTCCTCAATCCCTTGTGCAAATAATGACATTTGAATCGAGCATTAACAGGCTTAATTACTTTAAAATTGTCATTTTAATTTACACTGATCTAGTATTGATCACACAAGCAGAGATTAAGCTGTTCAGCGGAGCGGATGATGGGGAATTAAACATTAAGGGTCCTCGAGGGGCTGCGTGCCGCCCAGCGAGAGCCAGAAGAGGGATGGCATTTCTCGGTAATGAACTGGCGGCATGCGGGGACATGAATCTCGGGCTCTTGGAGAAGGGGAAATAATGGGGTTTGGGAAGCACCCGCAGGTCATTCATTCGCCACCACGCACCAGTCCTCCGGTGACTCGCCCGCCTTCCCGACCTGTATTTATCCAGCAAGTTCTGAGCGTTGACCTTTTTGCTAAGTACATTGAACACAAGTGTGAGTGCAGATTGTTCAGGTGTAACTTTCGTAAGTATTTGTTATTTTTCCTTATTTCTAGGTAACATTCAAACAAAATTATTCAGTTTTTCTAATGCACTGGTGCCAGTGGGCCCTTTGGGGCAGCTGTGCGCCAGGAGTGGGAGGCGAGGGGCTCCCTTCGTTCCTGGAAAATTCCCGAGGCAAATCCCAGGCTTATGTGTGGCCGAGCCCTTCCTCAGATAGAGCCGCCTGGGAACTCAGGTTTCCGCCTCTCTGGGCTCCCCTTCAGCTTCTCCTGCCGACAGTGGGCAGAGCCGTGCCCCGTGCGTGTGCCCGGGCTGTGGGTGGAGCGCGTGGGCCCCGGCTGCGCACGGCCGGCTCCTGTCGCGGTGCTTGGATCTTTTCACCTCGAGCCGTTTTACTCTGTGGAGCTGACATAATAAAAACTTAGGTGATTGATTTTATCGCTCAGTAGGGAATGATGAAATTCTTGATCACTGTCCATAATGGCTTTATTTTAAACGGCAGCTGGAGATTTAATTAAAACATGATCGGGAAAATGAAAACATGCTGGTGTTTCTCCTCGAGTGAGACGCAGACCTGCACCCGACGCGTCGGAGGTCGCGCCATTTCTCTTCCCTGAGACTTTAAAACGCTGTGGTGTCCATTTTACGCATTTTTCCAGTAGCTCGATGGTCCTTGTTTCTTGGCAATGTTCATTCTCCTCTAAAGACAGCTGTGCTCCGATGCGTCCCCGGCACGACTCCCTTTTCTTGGACACCTGCTCTTTGCTGGGATCATTCTGCGCACCTGATCGTGATCTCCCAGGTGACGGCCAGGGAACGCGGTGCGTGGTCCTGGGCGGTGGGCACCTGGCGGGCGGAGGCGCGGCACCACGCTCTCCTGCCCTTCACGGGGACGTGAGGGGAAACGGACCCTGCATTTTTCTCCTAACCTTGTACTTCTAGACCTGCCGGCACATCTTCACAGAGAATGAGAGGGAGCCTTGGTGACCTCTGTTGTATCAAGTAGGGAGGAGGACACTGCTGGGGACAGATGGCCGTGCTGGCCTGGCTCGGCCTTTTCCTTGGAAGCCGGGGACAGTGAGAGCCGGCTCTCTCAGATGCTGGTGGGCTGCAGAGAGAGTGTTGTTGCTGTGAGTGCGCCTGGCCCGGTGGCCAGCATCTGGAGTGGCCGGGGCGTGAGTGTGGGCCTCAGGCCCTCGCCACAGTCCGGACAGGGAGCTTAGGGTCTGCGGTCCTTGCCCTTGTGCTGCCTCCTCCCCGTGCTTGAAGTGGGCGTCATGTGGGCCTGGCCGCCCAGCCCCTGCCCTGCTCCTCCTTGGGTGGTTCCCTCCGTGTCCCCGAGCGCCAGGCCCCCCTTCCTGTCCGCACAGCCCGGTGCCTGTGGTGCCGCACCCCTGCTTCCATCCCATGATGCCTGCCACCCCTGCGGCCTCCCGGCCCTGACCCCTGAGCCCTGCTGGGTCTCTGGGCCTCCATCGGCAGATCCCCGGCCCACGAATCCTTCTGGAAAACCCCCGCTCCTCTCCCATCCGTCTCCTGCCAGCCCTGGGCCGTGGGGCCTCCGTGTCTCCTGCTGGCCCACCCCGCGGATCAAGACTCGCCGAGGCCATGCCGGGCCCTCCTGGCTGGCCGTCGTTGCTGCCAGCGCAGCTCAGTGACCCTGGACGGCTAGATGTTGTGGGTCTGTGGTCACTGAAGAGGGCTGTGCAGGGAGGGACCTCACGCTGGCCATGTGTGACTATCCCTCCTAGACTCCCTGGCCTTCTAGAAGCTTCCGTCAGGCGTGTCCCCAGCCGTCGGCTCTTCTTGGAGCAGAGTCTCTGCACAGCAGACCACGTGCCAGCATGCCCCTCTTTTTACGGAGGAGACTCGATGCCACTCCTGCCGTCTGACTCACTGTGCTGAGGGAACCTCTGGTTTCCCCTTTCCTGTTTAAAGGAGAGTAATTACTCTCATCTGTGGCTATGCGGCAGCGGCAGCGGGGAGGGATGCACACGGGCCGGGGTGGGCGTCACTGCTCCGCGGGCTTTGTCTGCAGGCCTCATTTATGTCAAGGCCATGACTGGGGCATCAGTTTTCCCGTAAGGGCCTCCGTGATTTGGCCTCGGGAGCCAGGGAGGGAGAAAAGGTCTGTCCTTCAGATTGTGGGAAGTGTGGGCAGCCAGCTGGCCGCCCGTGATGTCAGATGTGGCAGCTTTTGGTCTGGCCCCCGCACCTGCCTCTTCCTGGCACGGCCACGGGGGCCGCAGGTGCTGGGGTTCAGGTAGCCCTCCGCGTGCCGCGGCCTCTGCCTGGCCAGGAGAGGGGCATCGAACTCCTGGGGGAGGGCGCTGAGCAGTGTTTGAATGGTGAGGCCTCGACCTCTCTTCCTGTCGTGGCCGGCACACTGCTCCTGACCGTGCCTTTCCCTCGACGATCAGCCTGGGCCCAGTTGAAGCTGTCCTCTCCTTGGGTGGCGCACTCAGGGCACTGGGGGCAAGAGGGAACAGTCGAGGCGTTGCCTAATGGGAATGACCGTTACCATCGAACTGGTAGAGCCCCGTCCGGGGTGCTGTGCGCGATCCTGGGAACCACGACTGTCTTCCTGTGTCCCAGGTGCAGCAGTCCCGTGACTGACGGAGGCCCCCAGACCAGGGAGAGATCATAGCCCCATGCCGCGGCCCCCGGACCAGCTCACCCAGGAGAGGGCCCAATGGAGGAAGGCCAGGTGACCATCAGGGCCGCGTATGTCCATCTGGAGGGCGATCCAGTAAACGCTGGGTTTTAACCCTTAAGAAAGGTGTTCCGACTGAGCTGGCAGAGCCTCATCTGGAGAGGGGACCTAGGAGGACAGCTGCATGTGCCGGTGGCGGCCTGACAGCCCCTGGGCTCTGTTGTCCCTCGTAACTTCCGTGTGCAAAGAATCGGATAGTTAGCCCCATTGCACAGAAGGGCAAACTGAGACCCTACTGCCCTACGAACTGCACCTGGGCCAGAAAGAAACATGAAAACAAGTGGCTGAGACAGAAGGATGGGGACGTGAGGTGAATGGACGTGGAGAGCAAGGCCTGGTGCACGTGAGGTCGGAGCCCCAGGACGAAGCTGAGAGATGAAGCAGAAGTCTTGTTTGTTTCAAGAAGTCATTTTTGAAGAGATAATAAGTGACCATTTTCCAGCACGTAAAAGATCTCAACACACAGATTCAACAGTCCTGATGGTCCAGAGAGACAACGGTAACTCTGAGCACGGCCAGAGACCACGGGACGTTTTCAAGACGGGGAAAGAGGGGAGCCCCGCGGGAGATGGCAGTTAGACCGTGGGCACAGCAGCCCCACAGGCCCAGGAGGGTGACCGCCAGCCCGGAATTCGTGTGCAGCCCACATGCCCACTGGGGACGCGTGCTGGACACGTGTGCATTTCCACGGACAGACACACAGACGGCAGCAGGCCCCGGAGGGTGTTCTTTACGCAGAGGGTCAAACTTCCGGGCTTGCAGGAAGGAGCCCAGAGCAGCGCGGGGAGACGGAGACCCACGCAAGCACAGAGCCCCCGGGAGGGACGGGGTCGGCACTGGCCGGCTCTGCGCGAGCGCCCGCGAGTGTGTGCGAGTCCGCACTCCCCGGGCTGCGTGACGTGGAGGATAGTGGAGATGGCGGGGCCCACGCCGCTCGAAGCCTCAGCCCAGTGGGAAGGCCCATCCTTTGCGGAATGCAACTGTTCAGCATTTCTGTGCAACAGGGACTGAGTTAAATTATTTGAAACAGAAGTAGATGGCATTCGCAATATAATTGAAATTTAAAAATCAATTAAGTCTTTTAGTAGCATTTTATATGCCCCAAGCTTCCGTGATGGCAGGAGGTATTTTGTAAACAGCTTGTGTTTGACTCTTAAAGTGCATCTGACTTTAATTATCCTCTCTCCATAATGCACATAACTGGTTTCTCCAGAACGCTTGTAAGGGTGAAATTGTAATTGAAAAGCTAATGATTTTTGGAAAAGAAAAGATAAAAGTCAGAGCTGTTTGGATTATGATGCAAATGCACCACATAATTTAATTGGTATAAAAGTTTATTGATTTATATTTCTAATCACTTAGACATGAAAAAAATGACTTAATAAATTTTGTAATTAAAGCTGGTTATTTTAAGATTGATGTTTTTCTTTGCTCGTTATTGAAACTTTCAGTTTGCAAAATGTGTGTTATCGAGAAGT